>PVIC010009080.1:0-46495 GCA_004025085.1 Thryonomys swinderianus | reverse complement strand
CAGCCCCCTGCCCCTGGGACCTGGGCCCTGTCCCCTCAGCTCCCCTTGCTCATCTCCTCTGACGTCTTGCACGCACTGCAGGTTGAGATGTAAGCCTTGCTCTCCCCACTGCTGAGTAAGTAAGTACTGTTTTCATTTTTTCACTGAGGATGTGTCTTGCCCAGTGGCAGAGAACTCATCTGGGGTACTGTGAGGATGCTGGGGCACCTGCTGGCAGAGGCTCCAAGGGTCAGGGAGGCACCAGGCCTTCTCCCAGGTCAAATGCCATTGATGGCAACACCCAGAGTGGGGGAGCCAGCCGTGGCAATGTTAAAAGTGGCACCAGCTTGGCTTTAGTGCCATTTCATGGTCCCTGAGCGCTTTCCCTCAGACTATCTGAGCATCTCCTTAGACAGCTCCCTGGAGCTCAGCAGAACATCCGGAGCACAGCACCTGAGTCCCCAGACAGCAGGGAGGAGTGGTTTCCCGCCCTGACACAAGGATGAGGACTGAGGCTCGGGGAGGCTCACACAGGTGCCATCTGAATTGGACTACCAGAAGCTGGCAGGAAGCACAACATAGCACGAACGTCAGGGAAGGCCATGGTGCCATGACTGGAGGGCTGGGGTGGGTGAAGGAACTGAAAGGATAGGCTCAGCTCCCTGGGCACCCTGAGAGGGAGGGAAGGCTGGGCCACAGGCCACAGGCCACAGGCCACAGCCCAGAGCAGGCAGCCCATGGCCAACTGAGCCCCAGAGTGGTGGGAAGGCTCTCTAGAAGGCCCTCTTGGGGATCCCGGGGGTTCTTGACAGACATCTGGTGCCCTCTGTCAGGTGCCAATTCTCTTTAGAGGGAGGGGAGCATAGAGATATGGGGTCCTCGCCACCTCTAGTTCAAAGGCCCCCAAAGGCACGACAGGGGTCATAGCCCTGTGTTACCATGGGTGGATCCCTGAGCTCACTGCATGCCCTCTGCCTCCTCAGGGGCCAAGAAGTACAGGCCATGTCCTCAGCAATGGCAGGGCCGAGGGCAAGGAAGGGCTCCAGCACCCTGTGAGGATGCCTGCTCTGAAACAGCACCCTCTCGTTAAGAGCCAGGATTTAGCGACCACCAGTCGGTGACAGGTGACGGCACTGTCTTCAGGCCATCCCTGTGAGAGCACAATCCCCATGAAGTGGGCTTGCAGAACAGGGAGGCATAGGAGGCGTGGGCAGTATGAAAGGCCATTCCAGGCAACCAGGCAAGTGGAAGCCAGGACATCAAGGAGACAGCTGAGGCCAGGAGAGACTGGGAGATTCCCCCTCCCTGGGAAGGAGGGCTGCCGAGAACCCCCCCACAGCCCTTATGGCTGCCCAAACTGACAGCCCCGCAGACCACACCAATGGGCACAGATGCCAGGACCTTCCACCTCCACACTGAGCCTAAGTGTATATTTCCATAACCACTAGCCACAGCCTAGAAAACCCTGCCTGCCTCAGCCTCATAAATCAGGCCGGACCTGTCTCTCCAGGACCAAGGGAGGCATCTGGGATGTGCTACCAGCCCAGCCCCATTGGGAAGGCCTGTGGCACATCACTGATGCACCCACAGATGGGTCTAAGAAGCTCAGACAGCCCTTTCGAGACTTCACCTGCTGCCCGCCACCTGCACCTGCTCACAGCCTAACCCAGGGGCTCCCATGTGCCAGCCATTCTGTTTCTAGGCCAACACAGGCCATCTCTTCCAGGATGAGACCTCCTCATAGCTTACACTGGGCTCCGTCCCCAAGGCACCCTAGTGCCACTTCTGCTTCTGTACCCCAGCCCTCAGCTGAGACAGGTCATTACCCATTAGGTCCCAGCAGCTGGCAAAGAAGAGCAAAGAACAGAACTCCAGCGGCAGTAGGCCCAGCCAGAGGCAGGGTTCAGAAGGTATATGGAAGGGGGACAAATGTCACGGCTACTCGGGACCACAGTGGAGCAGGGAGGGCTCAGCATCCCAGCTCAGCCACTGCCAGCACCGTGCTGGGGAATAGGCGGCCCAGGGCCTCTCACTCTCTCAAGACCAGTGCTATAGGCCACCGCTGGGCCCCATCTCATCTGAGACGCGCCTCAGATGGCCTCTGCCTGTACTGACCACCAAGCCCACGATGCAGGGAGGACACTGACACAGTCCACGCCTCCCAGCCTCAACTGCTCCATCCTGAAGCAGACACGATACATTTGTAAGAGACTGGACCAGACCTCTTGTCCAGCGCTGGTCCAGTGCTACAGCCCTCTTTCTCCCTCAGTCACCCAGTAGGGCGGAGGGCAGAGACAGCTAAGAAATGGAGATCCAAAGGTGGCATGTTGGAATCAGCCATAACAGAAAGAGCAGAGTGACCACTCGGGCCGAGGGACTGACATCAGTGGGACAACACTGGTATCCAGGCGTGGTGTGTCCCAAGGTGGGCCTGAGGCAAGCATAATGAAACCCCGTGTTATGAGAACCACTCTGTAGGTTCAGACATGTAATCCTCATGACAACATGGGCACAGTCATTTCCCTCCTTTTACTCATCAGGCACCGAAGCACAGAGATTAAGTTTCCAGAGATTGTCCAGCTAGCAGGTGTAGGAGCGGAGAGGTGAATCCACGGGGCCGCACTGCCTCTGAACAAGGAAGCAGCTTCCTGCACAGCCCACTGAGTCCCTGGTCCTCGACTCACACTGGATGACAAACCAGTGGGCAAGTGAAAGGGCAGCCTGGGCATCCCCCAGCTGGACCGCCAGCCCCACGCGCAGTTCTCCTGCGCTGGCTGGAACCACGTCCTCTGGCAGCCCTCGCTTCCAGCTCAGCCTCTGTTCTCAGCAGGGAGATCCCCCGGGTCGGACGCAGCCTGGCATGACGCTCGCAGGGCAGCCACGGGTCCTGCTCGGACCCAGGCCCATCTCAGCTCATGCTGCTCTCCGGGCAGAGCCCCCGTGCCCTCGCCATGCACACCGTTGTCGGGCCTTCTCCGGCCTACTTCCGACCGGCCCGTCTCCCTCCGTGGGCTGACCCCTCTGCGGCCCCCACCCAGCTGGGGTTCCTACACACTCTCCCTTTTACATCACGATCTGCTTCTGAACACGGCAAAAGCTTACCTGCTCCGAAAGCGGTGTCCTTTCCTCCAGCAGAGTCCCGACTCGCCAAACTCCCAGCGTCTCTGCAGGGCCCCGTGTCCCCTCACGGTCAGCCTCACACTCGCGGCTCCCCAGGTGTGTGTGTGGGTGCTGTGCCCACCACTGACTCGCGGCCGGGGGTTGGCCATGCAAGCCGGTCTGCGGTGCTTCCTCTCTCTGCTAAGGGTTGACACCCCAAGGATGCCTGCTTTCTGTTTTCGTAGTGCAAGTTTTCCTTCCAATCCAACCTCTCTTTTCCTCCCAGTTAAAGAGAACATTATTTAAAAAGCTGTTTTAAAAAATACCATAAGACCGCTTTTCGAGCCAACCATACCACATAACAATGCTTACATCATCGCCAGATTCGTCACCCTGAGGCCCAGCTCGATGTCCTACCCTTGCTTAGATGCTCTCCGTGGCTCCCCACTGCCTAAAGGATAAAAGTATTTAGCACAGCCATAAAACAGCAAGTGCGATCCAGTGTCCTTGGGATGTGTGTGGAAAGAATGCAGTAATAATACAAAGAATGTAAAAATCACAATAAAAGTATCTGAGAATTACCGAGCATTTACTACACGCTTTGTATGTATTAACACTTAAAATTCCCCTCACGGGTACATTAACCCTCAGCACACTCTGCCAGGTGGGCACTACCACTGCCCCTGACAGAGTCCAGGGTAGCGTCGAGACCAGGGCTGAGGAGGGAAGCTGGGCGAGTCCAGATCCCCCGGGCTGGGCTTCCCGCTGGCCAGGCCCTGCCCCTGGGAACACCCACAGTACCTCAGAGCCGCCCAGCACTCAGCTCCCTGGGACTCGGGATGCCAGGTCTGCCAGGTCTGCACTGGCCCTTCTGCTCCCACGGCCTCCCCTGTGCCAGCAGCAGGACAGAGTCAGGCTCTGTCCCTCTCGTCCGTTTCTCCCCTTTCAAGAGGTCACAGGTGCAGCTTCACCTGCCCTCACATGAGCCCATTTTGGAGAAGGGATCATCGTGGAGCCCAGTATATCCCAGGAGGCATTTAATAACTCCATCCTCCAGACAACCTCTCTGAGACGACCCCTATCCCCTCCACTGTGAAGAAGCCCAGCAGAGAGCAACGACTCACGACAGGGCTGAGCTCTGTCTCCCTAGGGCGCACCTGGCCTCCGGAGGCCACCCCAGGCAGCTACCTGTCCCCACAAGGCCAGCCTAGCAGGCCCCTCTGTACCGCTGCTCTGACCATCCACAGCCTCCGGACACCTCAGGACTGGAGAGGCGTCTGGCCACTGCTCAGGATGGCTTTCAACAGCCCATGGGGCCAGAGGCCAGAACAGCTAAGTCTGGTTCTGGCGCGTTCCCCCAGCCACCCCCACCCCATCCCAGTCCCACAGCACCCCAGCGAGAGCCACCCCCACCCCAGCCTCTTGCCCCCACCCATGGATCCAAATTTCCATTCCTTCAGCCGCATGAGCTCAGTGGGGAAGGAGGCCGGCTGATTACAAGCAGCCCTGGCCATGGGTCGCCAAGGGTGTGGGTGCCATAAAGCAGGCGCCATCTGCCGCATGCGTCGGCTGGGGAGGGGACACAGGACATCACGCTGGGCAGCTGCCTGAGCCTCGGTTTCCTCACCGCATCACCTGCTGCCTCACCTGACTCCGCAGACAGCCGCACAACTCTGATATGGTTGTGGAGAGGCTTTGGGGAAAAAAAAGAGAATTCAAACACCAGGAGGCTCTTCCATTACTACCCATTGGACAAGCCTTCCCTGAGCGCCTGCCCCATGCTGGGCCTCGTGGTGGGGGATAAACACAGAGCTGGCCCCGTGAACCGCTGCCAGGTAGAGGAGACACAGAAAACAGACAACTGCCTGGCTGCACCGGTGGCCAGTGCCGTGTGGTTGGGTGCTGCAGCGACGGGAGCCCGAGAGCAGGCGCTGACCCAGGCTGGGGTGTCAGGGACCCTCAAAGAGCCAGAAGGAGGGACAAGCAGAGAAGGGCACGAGTGGCACCCAGAGCCAGGCAGGTCTGCTGCTTGCAGGGTAAGACACCGGGGCACTGGGCGGAGGGGACAACGGGGAGAAACAACGCAGGCAAAGTACACCACACACGGCAGGCTCAGAGCAGGCTCTTTCCAAGCTCAGGGCTCCGTGTTCCCTTTCTGCAAGCAGCTGACCTGGCTGGCCCGCACGCTTTCTACCCTTCCTTCCCAACAGGCTGGGATCAGGGTTCCCACCGCTCACAGCCAGCTCAGAGCTTCAGTGCCTAGCCCCGGGGACCATGTGGCAGCAGCCCGTGAATTCAGCTCCTGCAGGAAGCAGTGTCCCAGGAAGCAAGCTCAGAAGGCCATAAGATGCTGTGGGATCCCTGCGCCTCTTCCACAGGGTGGGTGACCTTGGGCAGGTGATTCAGAGCCTCGGGGCTCACTGCAGATGGGGTTATTCAGGGCTCGACCTTGGTGCTGCCCTCAGTGAGAGTCCAATGCTCACGATTACAGTAAGTTGAGATATCTTGAAAAATCTAGGCCACAGGGTCACTTATTAGTACAACATGTCATATAGAACTGGCACAGTGGCACACACCTGTAATCCCAGATACTCCGGAGGCTGGGATCCAAAGTGTGAGGCCACCCTGCACGACTTGGTGAGAACCAGTACCAAACAAAACCCTTCTGAAGATCTAGGGCAGTGACCCAGGGGGGAGCACTTGTCCACCAATCCCCACCACCCTCCAGTTTTATAGGACCACAGGGTGAGTGCAGAGCACAGCCCACATCAAGGGCAGCGAGGAAGAGAAGACAGCCGCTTCGGGGAAGGCAGCTCTGGGTCGTTCTGGAAGAAGTGCCGGCCCCTCACCTCCGCAGCACAAGGGATGACAATTTCTAACAAGTCAGGGAACAAAGTCAACAGTGGATTACAAAAGCTGGTGTGTGTGGTGGGGCCTGCAGCCAGCAGTCAGCTGTAGCAGAGGTTCAGGAAAACTGAACCCAAGTCTCCAGCTCTGTGGCTACAGGGTCTGCCCCTCCCCTCTGCAAGCGCCTCACTCCCGTCCTGACTCCAGCCCACAAGTCCTGGCGAAGTCCAAGGAGAGGATTCATGTGAAAAGTGAACAGGAAGGACCAGGACGTGGAGTCGCCGGGCGCAGGGCTCACCAAGGACCTAACCAGAAGGTGGCCGCCAGCCAGCTCCAACGTGGATGAAGACAGTTTCCTCCTGCTGGTGCCCCAGAAACCCTACCAGAAAGCCCTCCATGCCCCAGGCAGGACAAGGTGCCCACCTAGTGCCCCAGAATTGCACTGGGAAGATACTCACCTGTCTTTCCTACGTGACCAGCTGAGAGTCCCCTGGAGGCAGGACCCACATGTGGTGCCACCATACAGCCAAGCACAGAGCAAGCATCCAGCAGTGCAAGTGCCCAGCAGAGCACCCTGGGCATTGGGAAGCCCAGGCCCCGGTAGAGGAAGGCAAGAGGCCTGCTACAGAGCTTGCCCTCCAAGCAGCCCTCTAGCAGATGTGAACTTGGAGTCTCTGGTGGGAACACAGGGGGGAGGTGCCCAGGAGACGTGTACAGCACTGGCACCCACATGCTGGCTTTTACTGAGCACCTACTGAATACCACAGTAGTCAGCTTACCCACAAGGGCCTGAGTTCAATCCCTGGTATCACAAAAAAAAAAAAAAAAATCTGCACCTAGGCATATATTAAACAAGATTCCAGAAACACCACAGAAGAACAAAATATTGAAAGCAGAGAAAGGAAACAAATCACATACAAAGATAAGTCCATTAGAATCATAGCAGGACTTCCCAATGCAAACATTCAAGTCAAGGAGAGACTGAAGCATTTCAAGCCCTAAAAGAAAACAACTTCCAACCTAGATTGATATATCCTGCAAAACTATCCTTCAAAATTAACAGACTCAAGGAACAAAATCAAATGGTCATCTCAATAGATGCAGAAAAAGTTTCAACAAAATCCAATACCCATTTATGATTAAAGCCCTACAGAAAATTGGAATAGATGGTCTTTATCTCAAACTGATAAAAGTTATTTATGAGACACCAACAGTCAGCATCATATTAAATGGTCAAAAACTGAAACCTTTCATGCTAAGATCAGGAATAAGACAAGGATGTCCACCATCACCACTCCTGTTCAATATAGTTTTGGAAACATTAACCACAATAATTAAATAAAAGAAATAAAAAGAATAAAGACAAGCCGGGCGTGGTGGCTCACGCCTGTAATCCCAGCACTCAGGAGGCAGAGACAGGAGGATTGCTGAGTTCGAGGCTTGCCTGGGCTACATAGGGAGCTCAGGGCCAGCCTGGACTACAACGCGAGACCCTGTCTCAAAAAAAAAAAAAAAAAGAATAAAGACAACTAAGGAAGGAGTTAAACTGTCATTATTTAATGATGACATGATATTCTATATAGAAGATCCTAAAAACTCAGCCAAAAGACTGCTAGACTTAATCACCATCTTTAGTAGGGTAGCTGGATAAAAGATCAACACTCAAAAATCAATAGCCTTTGTATACACCAACAACAGATTCACTGAAAGAGAAATCAGGGAATCAATTCCTTTCAAAATAGCATCAAAAAAAAAGAAATATCTAGGAATCAATCTAACAAAGGAAGTAAAAAATATCTACTCTGAAAACTACAGCATCCTGAAAAGGGAGATCAAAGGGGATATTAGAAAATGGAAAGACATCCCTTGTTCCTGGTAGGAAGAACCAATATCATCCAAATGGCCATAGTGCCAAAGCTATTATATAGATTTGATGCAAACTCAACTGAAATCCAAACAGCATATTTCACAGAGCTAGAGAAAATAATCCAAAAGTTCATCTGGAAACACAAGAGACCTAGAATACCAAAAGCAATCCTAGGCAACAATATCACAGCAGGGGGTCTCAAAATCCCCAACTTGAAACTATCACTACAAAGCGAGTGGGATTAAAAACAGCTCAGTACTTGGCAAAGAAACACTGAAGGATCAGTGGAACAGACTAGAAGATCCAGAAACAACCCCAGGTATTCTAAACCACCTCATCTTTGACAAAGGAGCTAAACACCCTCAATGGAGGAAAGATAGTCTCTAACAAATGGTCCTGGAAAAACTGGGTTTCAACTTGCCAAAGATCAAAGCTAAATCTATCTCTTTCTCCATGTACCAAATCGAAATCAATGTGGATTAGATACCTAAATATTGAAATAAAAACAGTAAACCTGACGGAAAATAAGTTAGGTAGAACTCATGAAGACATTGGCATAAGGAAAGACAACAAGTGTTATGAACAACACTTCAGCAGCATGGAAACTAGTAGAAAGAATGAATAACTGGGTCTCATCTTACTAAAATCTTCTGCACAGCAAGAGAAACTACCAACATCAAAAAGACAATCTCCATTATGGGAAAAAATTTTTACCAGCTGTTTCTCAATGGACTACTATCTGGAGTATATAAAGAACTTTTTAAAAAATCAGCCTCCCAAATTTAAAGACCCAATTCAAAAATGGGCATCTGAAATGAACAGATGTTTTTCAGATGAAGAAGTAAAGGCAGCTAAGAAACATATGAAGAAATGTTCAACATCACTGGCCATTGAAGAGAGATGCAATGAAAACAACACTGAGATTACATCTCATTCTACAAAGAATGGCTGCTATAATGAAATCAACCAACAACAAATGCTGGCGAGGCTGTGGAAAGAAAGGAATACTTCTCCACTGTTGTTGGGAACATAGACTGATGCAACCACTATGCAGATCAGTGTGGAGATTCCTTTAAAAACTAGGATTTGAGGTCCCATTTGAACCTGCTATTTACCCACGAGGAATATATATGAAAGAATTTTAAAAATCATACCACAGCAAAATATGTGGACCTATGTTTATATAGCAGCTCAGTTTGTGATAGCTAAATCGTGGAAAAAGCCCAGATGCCCATCAACAAGAGACTGGATAAAGAAGACATGAGGGTTGGGCCGGAGGATTAGCTCAGTGGTTCCGGCGCCTGCCTCGCAAGCGCAAGGTCCTGAGTTCGATCCCCAGTAACCACATACAATGCTGGGCGTGGAGACTCACACCCACCAGCAATCAATACCACATACCACAATGTTGGGCGTGGTGGCTCACACCTGTAATCCCAGCACTCGGGAGGCAGAGACAGGAGGATTGCTGAGTTCGAGGCTTGCCTGGACTACATAGTGAGCTCAAAGCCAGCCTGAACTACAAAGCAAGACCCTGTCTCAAAAAGAAAAAAAGAAAAAAAAAAAGAAGACATGAGGGTTTTTTATAGAATGGAGTGTTACTTTGCCATAAAGAATGATAAATTTGAGTCACAGACATACTCATAAGTGAAATAAATAGGACATAGATGTGTAAGTACAGTATCTTTTCCCTAGTATGAAAAACTGAAGGTGTAAATGAAAGCCAAAGTATATGATAGGTAATGTGAAATAGGAAGAAAACATGCCAAAGGAAAAGAGAAAGGGAGGTAAGGGAAAATAAAGAATGGAAAGAAAAAAATTTGAGAGTAAAAAGAAAAGGAAACAAAGCTTATGTATATAAGGGGTGGAGGGCAAGAGAAAGAAGAAAAATGAGAATCAAGATGTGTCATGTACAAGTGCAAGTTCTCAATGTTGAATGTGATCATAATGTATGTATAAAATGTACCAATAAAGTCAATTAAAATAATAATAATTTTTCCCTCAAGCAATTAAATTGTAAAATAGAGCCTACTAGTTCCTTCCTGTTCTTTCCCAAGGGAGCTCAGATTAAGCACCAGGAGAAGTAAATTATGTGTCACTTTTCCCCACTTGAAACCCAAGTCTGAAGGAATCTGTGGGAGGAATATTGCCTCCTTCATTGGGGTGGAAATCTCTGGTGGATTTCTGCAGTGGTTTCATGTCCCATGTTACCTTTCTACAAGGCAGGACCCGCCACTCAGCCCCAGCTTAAAGACTGATAAATTTGCTTCCTGCTCATTCTCCAAAGAACCAGAGCGTGTAAAAAATAATCTCATCAAAGCACAGCTAAACACTCTCTGTGGCCCTCATGTCTAGAGGAAAACAAATACAACTGCCCATGCCCACCACACCCACCCTAGCTGGCTGGCTCCCAAGGCCTCCAACCTTCTCCCTCCCCTCTGTGCCTACTCTGTCCCACCGGGCAGCACCTAGCTGCCCCTCGAATGTTGCCTGCATTCCCGTGCTGTGGCCCGCATGGGTCAGGCTGCCTGGAATTCCCACCTCAGCCCTGGGGCTCGCCAGAGTCCCTTGCCTGAAGCGAGCTGTCCACTCTTGGAACCCCCTGGTGCTCTGTCCTCTAAAGACTGCCTCTGCTGTGATCTTGGGCACAGCCTCTCAAGACAGCCACGTAGGATAGAGGATGTACACCACAGGTCCAGGTGGCCAGGAACAGAACACCCCAGACATGTGTCTCATCTCTGCCACGATGCCCTCTGCTTGCCTATGGTGCCTGGCATTCCCCGGGGTGGTATGTGTCAATGACCACTGAGGCCTACTCCCTCAGGTAGGACATGGACACCTGGGGGTAGTGGGGTAGACAGTGTCACCGTGGAAGCTCCAACAGTGACACAATAACACACTTGCTAAGCGGGGGAAGATCACAGTGCCAGTTTGAACTGGTCACCCCGAAATCCCTCAGCTTCCCTCTCAGCCCTCATCTGCAGGGCACAACTGGGAGCTTCCGCGCTCAGCATCAGAGGCCCCACCCACATTTCCCACTCTCACTTCCTTCTCCCCTCACCGTGCACAAGCAGTCTGCCTGAAGGACTGCTCCTACGCTTCAAAACACAGCCCAGTGTCACACCCTCAGCCCTCTCCTTGAGGGGCTGTGAGCTTTTCTGGGACAGGGTCGGGACATGGTCCATCCCCACAGAGGGCCTGGCCTTGTGCAGCGCTCAGGTAGACCAGGGCGGCTGCACTGAACAGCAGTGTGTAGCAGGGAGGAAAACCAGCAGGGCGGGTGGGGGCACCCCTCCTCCACACTTAGGGCACTGTCCAGCCAAGGTGTGCCCAGCACTCGCTCAGCAATACCGCTGCGTGTACCCCTCACCTCACCCTAAGAGAAGACCTCCCACTGCCATTTAGCTTTCACAGATTAGTGACCAGAAGCACAGAGAAGCTAAGAGACCCGCCGAGATCACAGAGCTGGCGGTTCTAAGCACCATAACCAGTGCTTCTCTGCGAAATACAGAGGCCTGTGGCAGGGGCAGAGCCAAGCTGTTCTAGCGACAACCAACCCTCTTACATCTGCACACTCCCTGTGTCTACATCCATCTTCTGACGTCTGCCCCAGAAAAGCCTCTGCACTGCCCAGGCCAACATTCCGAGGACTCTGGCTGCACCCATCCCATCACCCCAGACCAGACAGCAAACAAACAAGACACCTGGAGGCGCCAACTGGAGAACCCCATAAACTCTCCCAAGACCCGGCCCTCCCCACACGCTGGGGCTTGTGGGGTGCTGAGGCGGGACAGACACCTCAGCTGCGGCTCTGAAGAACAGCACCGTGGGCAGTGCCCCTCGGCACACGGCGGAGGACGGCACCGCCAGAGTTCCAGGCGGGGATTTTCCATCCTCCGGAGTCCAATGGGCTCTGTCCAGTGGATTTGTCCCCTCACCCTCCCCAAAGGCAGCTTTGTCCAAAAGCCTATGAGGCTTTGCTGTGACCCAAGTTAAGCTCTCAGACCAAGGTCCCCCGCCATTTGCAAGTGGTGCCCCAGTGCTCCTCAGGGGCACTCCCAGCTGCCTGCCCAGCAAGGAGATGCTACTACCACAGGGGTTCTGCCCAAGCAGTATACCCTGACAGGAGCAGCCACAGTGCCCTGCCCACTGCTGATCCTCCCAGGGCTCCTCCACAGACGATCATTTCAGTCAAGAGCTCTGACCCAAATGACCCTAGCTGGCCCAGGCACAGCCCTACGAAGGCAGCACTCTGGCTCCATTTTTCAGAGGAGGAAATCAGCTCAGAGAGTAAAGTGACCCGACCACAGACATGTGTCACTGACGTCACAGCCCTGAAGCTGTCTACTCTGCACAGCAAGTGTGCTTACCTCACACAAGCACCAGGCCCCGTGGACATCCGCTGTTGTCCTTAGGCCCATGACTTCATCGGGTTTCCAGGGGAGGCCCTTTTCTGCCTCATAGGTGACACCGTTTTTGCTGTAAATTCACATGGTGGGAGACACAAAGCAAGGGACACGGCTCAGTCTGCAGCATGCCTACCACAACCCACACTGCCTCACAGGACACTGAGGTCCACAGAGGCTGAAGGATCTGCCAAAGGTCATCAGCCAGATGTGCTGGCATTCAAGCCCAGGCCCCGACCCAAAGCTGGGAGGAGGAGCCCAGTAACATGCTCAGTGAGGCCCAGCCCCAAGTGTCCTGGACCAGGACAGAGCACAAGCACCCAGCCTGGAGCCCCTGCAGCGCTGACCACTCAAATGCGCCTGCCCTGAGTCACACAGTGGGGGGGGGGGGTTCATAGCTCAGTGGTTCCAGTGCCTGCCTCACAAGTGCAAGGTCCTGAGTTTGATCCCTGGTACCAAAACCAAGTAGAAACAGAAGCCACACAGGATCATCTCCTGCCACCAGGCTCACTCACCCTCAGCAGCCCCAGCTACAGGCCGACTCCCCGGCAGTCAGATCACAGGAAGGACCCCTGCTGTGCTTACACTGGCAGATAGGCTGTCAAGAAGGCAGCAGCAGGAGCTGAGGCCAGGAGAGGGTGGTTTTCTGTTTTTCCTGCTGTCTTAATTGAGATATAATTCACCTCCCTACTAACTGACTTAGCTTCATTCCCTCCATCAGCCCTTGAGGGTTCCGATTTCTCCACACCCTCATCAACACTTGACATGGTCTGTTTTGCCGATTTGAGCCATTTTGCTAGATGGGATGTGGTCTCTTGTGTGGGGCAAGCAGGATTTGAACTCGTGACTCAAGGACAGTCTTCTCCCCATGCCAGCAGGAGCTAGAGGATTACAGCTCCCACAGTGGCTCCCCTCAGCTCCCTCCTGCTCCCATAACTTTCTCTCCTGTGCAGCTCAGAAAGTGCTCATTATATGCCTACGTCTTTTCATTGTCCTCACTTTACAGAGGTGCAGAAGGAAGTGACTGTCACACTGGCAGAGAAGGAAGTGGGGTTCACCCTAAGTCAGAATCTGGACCCAGGGTCCCAGCTCTGAACCACCAGGACTTGTGGCTCCTGAGTCAGAAAAGGCACTGGGACTGGGTTTGGAAGTGAAAGACCTGCTCCCCCACTAGAGAAGAACTCTGGCCTCCTCCACAGCCAGCCCAGCCCTAGCCTGGAGCCCCAGGTAGACAGTGGGCATTTAATAAATGTGTACCCAAAGCAGACAGGCAGGCTGACTCTCATGTTTCTGCCTCTTTGCTTTCATCCGTGTAGGTGACCTCTACACAATCCCTGTTTGCTTGCCTCCACCAAGGGAGACAGGCCACTGCAAGGCCAGCGAGGAGTGGCCCTGCAGTGCCAGCTGGGCCACAGTGCTCTCTACAGGGCTGCCTCTCCATGGGACACAGGTCTCTCCTCGGCTGCAAAAGGAGAATGAAAGCAGCCCCTGCTGCTGGGACTGAGTGTGTCGGCATGGAGAGCGCCCGGGGCGTGCTGGACACAGGGACGCGTGAGACAAATGTCGGTTCCCACAGAGGAGCCTCTCCCCAGCATCTACCTCCAGGCCAACACCAGAGGCCGCAGAGCTGGGGCCCACAGGGACAGCATAGCAAGGCTCCCAGGCGAGGGGAAAGGGGAGAGAGCAATGGCTGGCTCTAGACTGCCTGGCTGTGGGCCAGGGCCGCCCCTCCCTGCCCTCCAGGAACCCAGTCCCGGGGAGTGGGGTCAGGGGGGCTCTGCAGAGCAGGGTTACTGCTCTCTGGCTCCACCCTGAAACTCAACCTGGCTGATTAAAAGAGGAACCCGTCTGCCGTGGGACCTTGGTCTCCAACACCAGCCACATCCTCTGCATCACCATAGATGTCCACCCACCTGGGGTCCTAAGATAGGGGACTAAAGGCCAGGAGTACAGAGGAGACATGGAGTGCCAGCCACAGGCCGTGGCACAAAGCCTGATGCCTCTTTCCACTGAGCAGAGCAGGGCAGAGCAGAGCAGAGTGTGAGGACCCTGAGAGGACAGGATGGGCCTGATCCACAGTCTGCACAGGAAGCTGGTGTCCATGGGCCCTCAGCAGAAGCTCCCTACCTAAGACATTCAGAGTCCCTGCCCAGGCTGGGGAAGCTTTCCAGCCCCCAACTGGTAAAATGAGGTGCTGCACAAGCCCATCACGTCTCTGACCCTCCACGGCCTCAGACTCTAAGACCATGGCCAGGGAGACAGACACAGGGCAGGGGAAGGCACTCCTGATCCGTCCACAACCAAAACCACATACAGTTAAGCCTCTTAGATTTTCCAATTTTAATCAAGCCCAGCCCCGAGCAGCATTCTTCAATAAGGGGGGATTTGCTTAGTTGTTCCAAGAATCAACGTTACCTCCTAAAGAAACAAACCCTTCTCTTTCAGTGCCACTTGTACATTCAAGACAGTACAAAGCCTTGAAGAACTCTTCCTGCCCACTTAAACTGCGTGCTCACTGGGACCCGGGCGGTCACCCAGGACCACGGTGCTCCCGCTGCACCTTGCTAGGAGGTCCCTGCCTGCTCACCCTCAGCACTACGCTGAACACCTTAAGACAAACTTGTGGCAGGAATAAAACAGGTTTTATTAATCCCATCTTCCGGATGACGAAACCAAGACTCAAAGGGGAATTTGACCAAGGACACCACCTGCCCACCACCCCACAGAGCTAGTGGCTTCGGTTGCTCACTCAGAAATGGGCCAGTCCCTGCCCTCAGAGAGCTTTCAGTCAGTGGACACCCCACCTTGCACCACACGACAGTAATCTCCTCACCGGGGCACAGGAAGAAGGGGAGGGAAACCCACTTAGGGACAGAGGGAGCTTGGGGAGCCTCATGTACACCGCGCCATCTCCAGGGTCTGGGCTCTCTCGGAGGATGGAGCAGTAGGAGGGGACAGAGGCCCAATCTGCCCAGCACAGGCCTCACTGAGCTCCGGCTCTGCGGGACCCAGCAGCACCAGAACCTCGAGCATGTCCCTTCCCCTCCTGGCACAGAAAGCCCACCCGGAGGACAACTGTGAGGCATGGTCACTGTCACTGTGGGTGCCGTTTCTGTGTCTGCAGCTCCCTAATGCTTCTGATGCACTTGGCAGGAAGCAGGAGAGACCTCCTCCTCTCTGCTTCACAGAGAGATCAGGAAGGGAGACGCCAGGGGGGCCCGGCTTGTGCTGCTCCCGGTGTGCACCCAACAAGGTGCTGGGAGATGAGGCTTTTCACTCCCTGGGCCTTCCCCGGCCTTGTGCTGCCTCCTGGGAAGATCTAGCAGCTTCTACTGCAATGCCCGCCTCAATCCAGAACATCTACAACCACATCTGCCGGCCACAGTGGTAACTGTTACCTGAGGACACAAAGACCCCAGAGGAGAGAGCTGCCCACCCAAGGTACCTAGCTGGCAAGTGGCAAAGCCAGTAGGTGACCCAAGCTAGCTGACTCTGAAGTCAGCTGCCCAACATCCCACAGATCCCTGCTTCCCAACGGAAATCAGATGTCCAATCTGCACAGAGACAGCGCGTGATGATGGAGAAAGGCCCTGAGGAAGAGTCAGCTTCCCAAAAGCAAGCTTTTCCACTGGATGGTGGAGGAGGAAGGACTCACCTTCCCTCTTCTCTGGAAGCCTCCACACCCATTAACCAACTAGTAAATTAGTTAAAAACCCTAAATAAACAACAGTAAAAAAATCCATTCTGTGCTCTTGGTCCCTGGATCACCTGCCACAGGCGTCCTGCACAGACGGACTAGGTGAGCTGCTGGGTGTGCACAGTCCCGTGGGTCAGTGGCACTCTGGACTCCTCCCGAGGCGAGCGAGGCAGGAGCAGGGAGGCGGGATGGGAAGGGAGGGAGGACTGAGGCAACCTTCCGTTCCAAGCTGTTTCCACTTTTTAGATTTACCCAAATCCTTTAATTGACCTCCATAGAGAGACTCCCGATTAGACTAATCCTGCCCACCAAGCTCCCCCTGTCACTGCTCCTGGGGCGTCTGAGGTGCCTGTCAGCGCAGCAGTAGGCCAGGCCAGCCTCGCCGGCCGCCCGCTGCCTCGGCTCCAGCCCACCGGAGCAGCTGGGCAGCACACAAAGGGCTCAGGGATCCAAAGGCAGCTAGATTCTCCTGCAACCACCTCCTGGCAACACCCTCTGAAAGTGCCTCGGTCTGCCCTTACCTGAGTCACAACACTGACAGATGCACTGTGGAGCACACCTAAGAGCGAGTGCTGTTGCCACCATTTTTCACCAAGGCTTGTGAGGTTAAGTAGCTCACTAGGCATCGCAGACAAGGAAAGACAGTGTCCTGTGGACTGCAGCGGCCACAGACACCCCAGCCCTATTTCCCTACCAGCCTCAGAGCTGTGGGCAGTTCCACCAGGGAAGCCTTGAGGTGACAGGCCTGTTCACAGCAGGTGCTCGAGAAGAAGCATTCCTTTGCCTCCCTTCTCAGAGCTGGGTGAGAGTAGGAGGAGCACGTCCAGTTCGCTTTTCAGACTTCTGTGCAGCCCAGACCTCTGGCTGGGAAGCAGTAGAAAGAGTCCCATCCAAGCAAAGGGACCGCCAGCCACTTTCGGCACTTTCTGCAGCCAGCTGACTATACCTTCAAGGCCCCGCCAGGGGCTGCCTCCTTCTCTGAACTTGGCCTTTCAAAGGGGCTTTCATTTATTGGGCTTTAATGTCTCACATGATTTAATCGGAAACACGTGCCTTGTAAATATCGTCTGTCATGTTCCATCAGGTTCACAGGGAAAAGTACAAGTCAATAAACAAAGGTTGTAGCATAAATCTACCTTGAACACATAATACCTCAAATAAGAAAATCAAAACACATGTGGCCTCTGACCTACAGAGTTTCATGAGCAGGAACTTGGAGTATAGTCAGGAACATTTCTAAATGCTTGTAATTAACAGGGAGGCTGGGGCTGGTCCATTCGAGCGTGAGCACAGACCTTCAACAAGACTGCCCTGCAGCACCTGTTAAGTCACAAAGTGCTCCTCACTGGACCAAAACCCAGCCATCCCCACTGCAGAGAAACCTAGAGCCCAGAAGCATCCTTCTTAAAAGAAAGGCCTTTCCTCTGTCTTCCTCATATAGGGGATGAAAAGGAGGATGGTGGGGTAAAGGCGCCTCTCTCCCTGTTCAATCTCTTCCTTCCCGGCCCCTCCCAGGCTGTCTGAGAGCCCAGGACTAAGGACAAGGGCATAAGATCAAGTTCCAGCTCTGCCATTTAGGACCTCACGGCTGTGGCCAGTATTTCATCCATTCCTCACCTGCTAGGAAAGCCTTCCACCATTGTTTGCTGATTTTCTTCTCCAAGAAATAAATGAAATTGTACTTCTGTTCATTACCTAAATGAAGTACTGGACAAATATGGGGTCCAACTGCCCTAGAATGTGGTCCACTCTGGGCATTATTCCCCCAGACAGATGGCTGATGAATTAATTAAGGTTATTTTCATGATGTATCTGATTTGGTTCTCCTTGTCCACCTAGCATGGTGATGTACAACTACAATGCCTGCCCTTGGAAGGCAGAGGCAGAAGGATAAGAGTTTGAGATCAACCTGGACTATATAGCAGGACCTTATCTCCAAAAGCAGTGAAAATAAAATTGATAGTAGTGCTAGGGTTATGATTATAGTTGGGTCAACTAATATTGAAATCTGGAAGATGATACAAATTGTTGTTAGTTTTTGTCACGCCAATAAGGTTATATTTTTAGACAACCAAAGACATCTTCATGCAGTGAAACTCTCCCCAGAGCTTTGAAGGAGAAGCAAAGGCTAGAGGTGCTTGACGGAATAGGGCACCTCAGTATTCCCACCTGTCAAATGGAACGGTACTCTCCCCCTCACAGGACTGTCATAAGGATTGCTGCTCAAAATGGTACAGTCAAGAATGCCATCTTAAATACATTCTCCCTCTAGTACCAGGGATTAAACTCAGGACATTGAACTTGGCAGGCAGGTACAGCACCACTGAGCTACATCCCTGGCCCAAGAATGACATCGTAGACCGTCATATAAATATGCCGCCCTTTTAATGAAATTCACAGACCTCAGAGTCATAGACAGGGGACTGTATATCATTTAATTCAGCCCTTTTGTTTTGTGGGACTGGGGCTCAGAGGTGGCAAGTAGCAGTCAGGGCCCAGCATCAGAAGCAGCTAAGAGACAGACGGTACTTCGCGTGTCCCGGAGAACAACAACCCAGCACTGCTGCCTCGACCTCCTGTGGACTCTGGCGTCCCTTCCCTGGGAAGCCTCCTTGCTATCCCCTGGCCACCTGCTGTCCCTGCCGTGAAGTGCACTCCAGTTTAGGACAGAGCACACCACACAGCCAGGGGGCGTCACCTCTGCCCACATGGTGCCACCTCCCGGGTCAGAGCTGCGCACGCACCACAGAGGAATGCGGGACCCTGGAGCTGCACGGTGCAGCTCGCCCTATGCCCCCATCGGCTCCTCCTCTCGCGGGCTTTATCTCCTTCTGTGTGTGCATCCGGCCTGCGAGGCTGCCGATGTCTCCCAGAGGAGAAAGGACTGCCAAGGGCACCCAGTAGAGAACTGGGCTGCAAACCCCACCCTCGAATGCAAATCCCCAAGGCTCTGCCCAGCCCTGGCCAGAGGGGACGCCGTGCACAGCGGAGACAGAGCTCTGCAGTGCCCTTGCCTTCCCTCTGCTGGTCAGGGTCCCAGAGTGGGGATGAGCTCCCCACTCCTCCTGCGGGCTCCCCGGCCGGATGCTGTGATGCTGCGACACGGTGCCCGTCACGCTCGTGCCAACGCAGTGCCTCCCGCAGACCCCCAGCACATGTGGGAAGCCGGTGCCAGGCTCCCTCCCATGCATGCAAATGTTCCTAAACAGAGTAATTAGAGTGGTGTTTAGGTGACTTTTACACAGGCCCCTAATCAGAATCACATGTGGGGTGGAGCCAGCGGTGGTGGCCGAGCTGGAGGGGCTGGTCAGTCTCCTCCCCTGCATAACTGCCACCCTCTGCATTCCTCCCACCAAGTTTCTCTTCAATGACGCCCGTGCTCCAGGACCGGAGCTGCCCACATCCTAGCACAGGCCAAAAGGAAAACACTCAGGTCCCAGGCCACGCCATTCACCAGCACCTCAGGCATCCCAGCATGATGCACACCGAGCCAGACCCAGACGCGCTCTATGGAGGAGCCATGTAAACCCCCCCAGGTGAGAAGCAATTCACGCAGCTCCAAATGGGGGCTTAGGGGTCACCGCACTGCTACCTTCACAAAACCCAGCCTAGCCATGTCCTGTCCCCGCTGACAAGCCACCAGGTGGATCCCACTGCCTCCAGGTGGGAGCTCCCCGCTGCTGTCCTCCAGTGGGCACGGCACAGGAGAAGGCCAGGCCATGGCACAATCTGGCACAAACCATGGCTCTTCCCATCCTTCAGCAAGTGCCGCTACTCCTCCAAACCCAGCTTACAGTCTGCTAAATGGAGATCCCTGGAGGGAATGGAGCTCAGGGGACTCACTGACTGACCCAATGCCTGGCATGCAACATGACTTTTCAGTCCTGTCTCTCTCCTAGCTTTCCGTGTGGCCTTACACAAAAGACCTGGGGTCTCTGGGGCTGGAAGCAGCAGGTGCTACCCAGCTCAGTGGGCCACTCAAGACCCGGGACAATATGGCTTGAACTTCTCTTCCCAGTCATTTCAGCCACATCTCCACTCCACCATGAAATTCCTTCCTGTGCCCAAGAACAGCCTGTGCCCAGAGCAGCGCTTCTCAGACTGGGTGCACACCCAGCCGCTGCAATCCCTCACCCAGCGGATGCCCGCGCAGCAGGTCTGGTGAGGAGACTGGGCCCTTCTAACAGGCCCACATGATGCCTGGCTCCCTGTTCACCATCAGGCGAAGGGCCTCCTGACCTGGCAAGGCCTGGCCAGTGCTTCAGCCAGACACATAAAGCCCTGCAGCTGACCCAAGGGTGTCACTGGCCAGTGCTGGGAACAGCGAGCAGACGCCAAGCCCGGGACCCCACCACAACCCCCGGAGGGCAGCGTCCAACACAGGACTCGACACACAGTGGAGTCACTCTGGGCTCCGAGCTGGATAAGCAAACACTGTTGATAATGTCAGACCTGCTCACAGGGCCTAGCATCACAGGGGCCCCCTGAGGCCTGCCCCCTTCTGCCTCGTTCGAGGCTAGCCAGCAGGAGGCCCTATCTCGTCCTGCCAGGGCTCTGACGGTAGCTGGTTCAAAAACATGAAAGAGCGACCCCAGACCACGGGCCGGACATGGGACTTCTTTTACATGATGGCACTTGCCAGAAATGGCAAGACTGAGCTGAGCCAAACGTGAGCATGGACCCAGAGGGCCGAACAGAGAGACGGAGAGGAAAGAAGACATCAGGTGAGGCAGAGAGAAATGGAGTCGCAGCAGCTCAGACAGAAGCAGAGGGGAAAAGAGAGTAGAAGAGACAGTACAAAGGGAAACATAAAAAGGAGGGGAGCAGAGAAGACCACAGAAAGAGACCGCTGGTTATAAAGAGGCTGGAGACACACTAAAGCACAAGAGAGAAGGAAGAGAGAGGGGCAGAAAGACCACCCGAGCCTGCGTCTAACTGGCCCTGAAGACATCAGTTCACACAGGGGGTGCCACAGCCGCCCAGAAAGACACCGGGGTCCCTGAGGCTTCCTCATGACACGCCTGAGGCCCACACGCCTGGGGATTTCTAAGGCCTTTTTCTCATTTTTCTCTACTCTTCCCAGCCTTCTTTCCACCCTCAAATTACTAAGTGAGGAAAGATAGATTGGAAATGGTAACTGGGAATTTTTATTGTTGTTATGAAGCCAAACAAGATCCAACACCAGCAGGAGACTGAGATGAGCCTAAGAAAACAGACAGCACAAGCAAGCATCAGGAGCTGCCTGCAGGTCATTCATCTTCCCCAAGTCCCTGCTGGGGAAAGTACAAACAGGATGCTCAGACTGCTAGGAGAGGACCTGGCCCGTGCACACCTGAGCGCTCACCTGAGCACTCGGGCGCTTCCTGCGGCTCACACGCTGGAGCTGCAGGGTGGACGACACCAGCGCTCTGCTCACAGGAGCTGGAGGCACAGTGCAATCCCCGTCTTATGGAAGAACACACCGACAACTCTTATGTAATACCCCAGTCCTCCTACCGGGGACAATCCAGGTCCACAACGGTCTGTCTTCCAACTTTATCATCTCGGTGTACCTGATACAGGACTTGAACAAGATAACAGGAAATGTGTTCTTTCCTGCTACCAGTGGCCAGTCCTCTTCTCACACAGTGCAGGCCTTGAGCCCCAGGTGTAAGAGGGATGACCAAGAGGGCCCTGCTGCCCAGGGAGATACTGATCCAGAGTGAGCACTGCGGCAGGGGACAGGAGCACGACAGGCAGGTGGCCACCCAGCGGAGGTCAAGGTCAGCTCTGGGTAAACTTGGTTCCAGGCCTGCCAGGTAGAATCTCACTGTGGACAACAAACACTAGGATAAAAATCTAACAGAGGGGCCAGAGATTTAGCTCAGTGGTTTTGGCGCCTGCCTGGCAAGCACAAGGTCCTTGGTTCGATCCCGGTAACCGCATACAACAATGCTGGGTGTAGTGACTCATGCCCACCAGCAATCAGTACCACATACCACAGTGCCGGGCATGGTGGCTCACACCTGTAATCCCAGCACTCAGGAGGCAGACGCAGGAGGATTGCTGGGAGTTTGAGGCTTGCCTGGGCTACATAGTGAGCTCAGAGCCACTCTGAACTACAAAGCAATGCTCTGTCTCAAAACAAAACAACAACAACAACAAAAAACACAGCACAACAACACTGGCTGATGAGGAACAGCCTGTCTGGGACGTGACACCCAAAGCAGCCCTTTGCGTTTGCCAATGAAAGGGACACTGGAGGAGCAGACGGGACAGGCTCACGGCACAGTCAGACCAGGAAGGCAATGCGGACCTGGGGAGGCAGAGGATGAAGATGGATGTCACATCTGCCTCACAGCCCAGGGCAGGCAAAACGGGCAGAGGGCTTCAGTGTCAGAAGGCACAGCTGCAGGGTGATGGCTCAGCCCCACTGAGGCTCGGCCTTACCCATGTTAGCAGTTGGACTGACACCAGCTGCCGGGGACAGACTGCAGGATGCACAGGCAGGGTGGCAGCCAGGAGACCTCTTCCAGGGAGAGAGAGAGGCCCTGGAAGCAGCAAGGGCCAGCTGGTGGTAGTGGAGACCCAGAAGCACACAGAGGGTCAGGCCAAAGCCAGGGGCGGGTGGACTCCAAAAGGTGAAACCACTAGCAAAGAGCCATGACAAGGGGGCAGCTGGTGCAGGGAGGCAGCCAGGGCAGCCCTAGCATAGGCCCCGTGCCACATGCTGCCACACTCAAGAACAAGTGAGACAGAGGCAGAGAAGATGGCTCAGGCCCACTCTTGGCAAGTGCGGGGGTGGCAATAGAGACAACAGCTGTGAATAGCGCAGGACACAGCATTGCAGCCGCAGCAGCGGGCACGGAGAGAAGACAGACACGCACAGCACATATGCCCATGGCTCCCAAAGCACATCTGTATGTCGACGGCGAAACAGCCACAAGAGCCCCGTCTTCAGATTAAACCCAAGGTCTTCACACTGAGCTCCATCCCCAGTCTCTTCCTCTTCCTCTTCCTATTCTACCTCTTCCTCTTCTTTTCAAAAATGTTGAGATTGGGTCTTGCTAGTTGCCCAGGCTAGTCTCAAACCTGCTATCCTCCTGCCTCAGCTTCCCTGAGTGCCAGGATTACATGGTACACCACCATGCCCAGCTGCAAGTGAAGACTGAGGGGAAGGACCAGGTGGATGCAGAGATGCCAGGAAAGCACAAAGGGTACCCAGCAAAAAGGAGTGAGAGAGGCCAGACCTGAGGAGCAGCCCCAGGGATCTGAGTTCGCTGGAGGACTGTGTGATCGCCTGACACCATTTTCGGTGCCATTTGACCAACAAGTTGAAGAGGTTCAGGTTTTTGTGCTGGCTTGCTTGTTTTGTGGTGCTGGGGATAGGACTCAAGGGCTCTCCACCACTGAGCTACATCCTCAGTTCTATTTTTGTTTTGTGACAGGGTCTAGCTATGTTAACCTGGTGGGACTTGAACTTGCAATCTCCCTGCCTTGGTCTACTTCAGTGCTGGGATTAGACGTGTGCCACCATACGTGGCCCCAGACAGTTTGGCTTTAACTGGGATTAAAGGCAGGAAGGGCTGGGCTGTGAGGGTGACAGAGGGAGAGAGGGCTGGGGCAAGGGTGTTCTGGAACAGTGACAATGACCCTCCACTCTAAGCTGGGGAAGAGGAAAGCGAGGACACGAGGGGCAAGGGACAAGGGAAACTGAGGATCAGGGTTCAAGGACGGCCTTCACCCTGGAGAATGAGACCAGGCAGCCAAGAGAAGGGAAGTAAATGAAAACAGGGAGACCCAGCCTGGGGAGGCAGCTTAACACTCTAAAGATCTCCTCAGAGAGGTACAGTGAGATCCTGCATCCATAAGCAGAACTGGAAGGCATGAAAGGGGCCATCTGAGTCCAAGAAAACCCTTTTAAAACCAAAAATAACTATAACCAAATAAAAAAAAGTGGAAGATAAGGTCAGAAAATAGATCAAAGAGACAAAGAGATAGGCACTGGGGGGAAAAAACAGGAAAATCAGAGGATTAATTCAGAGGAGGGATTTCCAGAAAGACACAACAGAGAAAAAGAATGAGAAAAAAATTAAAAGAACAGAAGACAATGTCTAGAACTGAAGATCAGTTTCCAGAAATAAAAGGCCCACCGAGAACTCCATCCAATGAGCAGGGATAAGTCCACACCAAGGCACACCTCTGGGAATCTTGAGACCACCGCCATGCAGTGAGAAAGGCCTCCCTGTGGCCTGCACACAGACGCTGACGCATGCTCTGCCTTCCAGAAGACCCTGTCAGAAGGCACAGCTGAAGGGCGATGGCTCAGCCCCAGTGAGGCTCAGGCCAAGACCAGAAAGGTACCTGCACCTCAGCTGCTATGTTTCCACCCAACAGCCCTGCGGTGGGTCCGAGAGAAAGTCCTTGGCTAAGCAGTTTCCATGCCTGGTTCTCCAGCCCTAAGAGGGAATTCTGAGACCCACTCAGCACTCTTTTATCAGAGTCTCTTTTCTGCTTCTGTCAGCCAGGGTTTGTGAAGAAAAAAGGCATCCGAGATGGTCCAGAGGAGAGGGCCCTCCTGAGGAGCACGGGCTGCAGGAGAGAAGAAACTAGGACAGCCTGTTGCATCCGGGCATTTAGGAGAGGAGGACTGATGGGTATTGGACAGATTGATGGGATAATTAGGGGAAAATGGTGCTGGACCCAAATAGAAAACTAAGCAAATGAAAAAGGTCATATTTAACCTCAGGAAAATAAACTGTTGTGCCAGAAAGGAAAAGTTCTCATGGTGTATGACTCGATGTAGCCACAACACTGAGACAGAGGACTCCAGATGATGCCCCAGAAACAAGTGCCATTACCCTCACCTACCCAGCCCTGGCTGTCCCTTTCCAAACACCATCTGCAGACAGACCCCTGTCCCCCATGCCACCTCCTGCCCCTGTTGAGTCCCCACAAGTCTGGAAGTTCCTTAACTCACTAGATCACTCTTAGATCATAAAAAAAACTTTTAGTCCAAAGAACTTTTAGTACCAAGAACAGTCTTATCTTAGGAATTAAGATGTTCTGTCCAGATTAGTAAGCTCAGCACAAAGCAGCACTGACAGTCAAGCATCTCCCCTCTCTTACGAGTATCTGTCTGGGTCAGGAGCAGGCATGGTGGAAGGGGCAGGCAGGGCTTTGGTCCTGGAGTGCCCACCAACTGGCTGGCACAGAGCGCTCTCTGCTCGTGAAGGCCTGGTACCAAGGTGTTCTCCAGACTCCCTCTGTGGGTTCCTGGGGAGCTGCATCCCACTGCATTCCAAGTGACAACTCCAGTCTCTCGACTCTGCCTGGCAAGAGGCCCTCTGAGGCAGGACTGGCCTGAAAGTGACCACCTGAAAGAGCCCTGGACCACAGCCTCAGCCACGTCGCTTGGCAGGAACAGTGCACTATCTCTGCTCTGCCAGTGGAGGTCTCTCCCCTTTATGATCTCTCTGGGTGGGTCCACCAGTCAGCCCTGTATCTTCCAGGCCGTGCCCTGCTTTCTCCCTCGAGCCAGGCCTTCGGAGTTGTGTGAGGAGGAAGCAATCCCCTCAACCTGCCACCTGCCGGGGGAAGAACAACACAGCCCCCCTGACAGCTTTTTTTTTTTTTTTTTTTTTGAGACAGGGTCTCGCTTTGTAGTTCAGGCTGGCCCTGAGCTCACTATGGAGCCCAGGCAAGCCTGGAACTCAGCAATCCTCCTGTCTCTGCCTTCCAAGTGCTGGGATTACAGGTGTGAGCCACCACGCCTGGCACTGTGGTACATGGTATTGATTGCTGGTGGGTGTGAGTCACCATGCCCAGCATTGTATGTGGTTACCGGGATCGAACTCAGGACCTTGCGCTTGCAAGGCAGGCGCCGGAACCACTGAGCTAAATCTCTGGCCCCCAACAGCTTTTTCCAGAGACTCTCTTTGGTTCTTCCATGCCAACCCTTTTGTCTCCTCAACATGCACACTGAGCCGAGGGTCTCAAAACCAGCATCTGGTTTAGGCACTGAGTGTCAGATGCACATGATGATGAGGCAGCCAACGCCACCGTCATGCTTACTGTCAGCCAGAAGGGAGAGACCCCGGTTCCCAAATCAACCTCCACAGCTCAAGCTCCCTGAGTGAGCTGGTTTAACCAAAGAATGGTGACACAGCCGGGAGGGGAGAGGAAGGAGCGGTGTGGGGGGAGACAGGAGAAGAACGGAATTCTCGCTTGTCACAAGAAGCCAGGAAACAGTGGAGACAATGTACCCCAACACGGCGGCAGAGATCCAATCTCAGAACCGCCGGCTACGCGGGCTTAGACAAGCTCCTGTGCCCCTCTGGTCCGCTTCTCCATCTGTGGGTCAGAGATAACACCTGATAGTAACTCCCCTAACGCCCGCATGGACTCTGAGGGCCGGAAGACTCAGGGCTGTGATGGGTAAGAACATGACTGAACCAGAGCACTAAGCGAGGCTTAGCTATCACAGGTCTTATTTTTTATTGTATCAAAGAAAATGCTAGAAAACAAAGAAATGAGTCCAAGCCAGCCACTGTGTTACACAAGCCCATGTACCTGGCACCCGCTGGAGGGGGGCATGAGTGCGGCTTTCGCCAAAGGCAGCCGCCTGGCAGGAGGGGCCAGTGGAGGAACAGGGCTCTCTTTAGGCCTTATTACATTAGGTTACTTAAAAAGCTATGCTTGGCATTGTTTTTCTAAAAATAAAGGGTTATTTTTGGAACATTAATAAAACAAGTTACCCCAAATAGCAATAATAACAAACAATGGGACTTGGTGAGTGACAAAAGGAAAACTGACTCAGGCAATGACAAAGGAAAATGGTGGCAATATGACTCTATTTTTTTTTTCATTGTTGTTTCAAAAACAGCAGAAAAGCTGCTTTAAGCAGAAGACTCATAAAGACAGCAACAAAAATCATGCATAAAACAACATTCACAATGATAACACTTCAGAAAATGCCAATTTTTAAATCTTATACATAAATCTTTAGGCCTCAACATAAACATCAACCTGCAAAAGGGAAGATACATGCCAAACTGTGAACTGGCACGGGCTGTAGGTCCAACCACACTAATAATCAAATATATGTAAAGTGAAAGAAGGGCCAGGGGTTATTTCCACTTTCCCATTAGCAAAGGAATTTTAAAACGCTGGTGAAAACACAGATAAGCAGGATCTCTGAAAAGCCACTCTCTGCAGGTGTGAAATTACTGCACCCTTTGAAGGGCTACAGGCACAGATGTGTGAAGTCCTGCTACTCTTCTGCCGAACAGCTGTCACTCTGGGAACAGCCCTAAGAAAATAACCAAAGGTGTGTAGCAGGACTGCTGCAGAAGCACATTCACTGCAGCAGGCCTCCTACTGGAAAAGCTGCCAACTGCTAACCACTATGCACCTATATGTGTTTGTCTGAATGCACAGAAACTACCTCTGAGAGGCCACGCAGAATCTCAGACATCATTAGTTTGGGGTGGAAAACCAGGGACAGGGGGCAGCGAGAAATGAAAGGCATTCCCTAAGGAGCCAAAATGATCTAACAAACTCAACAAAATGGAACATTCTTTGGGTGTTTACAAAGAATTTAATAATGTAGAAAAGGTTTGTTATGTTAGAATGTTAAGCCTAAAAATAAATACATGAGACAATGTTCAGAACAATCTCAATGATACAAAAGTATATTACCCTATGGTTAAGGACAGAAAAAAGACTAAAAAGAAATATACCGAACTGCAAACAATAGTCATCACTGGGGAGAAGATTATGAGGAAGCACTGTTTCCATTTTCTAGTTCTCTAGAGTTTCCAACTTTTCTACAACAATTAGTACTTACAAAAGTAGCAAAGAGATTAATAAATTATGTTGGGCCACCTCCCACTAAAGGATTAGGAGTAAGACCTAGTCATCTACTGGAAGCAGGAACCTATAAGGATAAAACCACATTGAACCATTCCTGTCTGAGCTGCCACCCAGGTACTGCCAGCATTTTCTAGCCCTGGGATGGGCCTGCAGCAATGACCTGAGAACCAGCATAGCCCACCCAGCAGGGCTTGGCCACTGAGGGCCTTGATCTCTCGTCAGTACTCTCCTCAAACTCTGATCAGGAGACCCCAGGACTCCCCACCAATAGCAGCCATACCTGGGAACCAGCATGCTGCTCCCATCTCCAAACTGGTGTGTCCACCTGCCTGGCCTCTCAGCCAGGCACTGGCCAAGGACAGCATAGCAGAGGACAGGTTATCGGGAAATGTGTGGCCAACACCGGCCAACACACGGTGATGGGAATGTTGTGTAATTGTTCAATACGGTAAGTATGAACCATAAGTGTCTGCTAAGCACCTAAAATGCAGGGACTATATAACCCAAAGACCGAACATCTCCATTTGTTTATTGAAAATTAATTTAAATTTTTAAATTTTATTTATTTATTTATTTTTTTGAGACAGGGTCTTGCTTTGTAGTTCAGGCTAGCCCTGAGCTCACTATGTAGCCCAGGCAAGTCTCAAACTCAGCAATCCTCCTGTCTCTGCCTTCCGAGTGCTGGGATGACAGGCGTGAGCCACCACATCCAGCACTGTGGTATGTGGTGTTCATTGCTGGTGGGCGTGAGTCACCACACCCAGCATTGTATGTGGTTACCGGGATCCAACTCAGGACCTTGCACTTGCGAGGCAGGCGCAGGAACCACTGAGCTAAAACTCCGACCCGACTTAGAATTAATTTAAATAGCACATCACATATCACAGAGTGGTTAAAATTAAACAAGGTGATCCATTAAAAAAATAAAACAGGACCAGAGATTTAGCTCAGTGATTCCAGTGCCTGCCTAGCAAGCACAACATCCTGAGTCCGATCCCTATTAACCACATACAATACTAGGCGTGGTGACTCCTGCCCACCAGCAATTAGTACCACATACTACAATGTCAGGCGTGGTGGCTCATGCCTGTCATCCCAGCACTCAGGAGGCAAAGGCAGGAGGACTGCTGAGTTCAAGGCTTGCTTGGCCTACACAGTGAGCTCAGGGCCAGCCTGAACTACAAAGTGAGACCCTGTCTCAAAAAAAAAAAAAATTAAAATTAAAAAAAAAAATAAAACACCTGACCCAGTACTTGGCAAGGCTCAGTAAATGATGACTCCTGAACAATGAGAACAATAAGGAGCAGAGGCTGGGGAGGATATCTAACAGCCCTGCCGGTCAGCCAATAGCAAACAACAGGAATTTACATGACGCCACATCTCCCTAGAGAACTGCTCTTCCATGTTTTCAATGCAGAGCAAGCAGAGCCACCAAAAGAAGCTTAAGCAAGCAGGAACTAGCACCAGGTATAAGGAAAGGCCTGACCAAGCTGTCCCCACCTCCAAAAGCCCAACCTGTGCAAGGTCCACACCGGCACCAGCAGAGGCCTGCCCTGCAGGCCCGGGTTCCCACCTGTCTTCAGAGCCTTGCAGTTAGCCACCCACAGCTCTTGGGTCCTCACGTGAGCCACACAAGGGGAACCAGCAAATACTTCATGTTTTAACGGCAAATCAAGGCTCAGTGAAACGGTCAGGTCACCAGGCTGAGACTGGCTCGAGGACAGGCATCTGCTCAGGAAAGAAAGCCAAATGACAAGGTGATGCGAAGAGACATCCTGTCAACACTCGTTCTGCCCACCTGCCTGCCATTCTACAAGGTCTGCGAAGGCACCGGCTGTCTGGGGACCAGAAGACCTGAAGCACAGCGAGCTCTCTGTGCACAGTGATGAACTAAGCAACCCGCCAACCAAACGCAGGCACAGCGCTTCCAATTTTCAGGATGCTTTCTGTATTCCATTCCTTGTGACCCTAATGCCTAGTGAGGTGGGGATCATTCTCCCCATTTCAAAATGGGAAAAAGAGCTTTGGAAATGGATTGCCACTCCAGCCTGCTACACTGAGACCCACTTGGGAGCTTCCCAGAAAACCACACATTCACGGGAGAGGAGCAGGTCGACCTGCTGGGGTCCTGCGTCATTCTGTCCTTCAGCCACACTCCAGGAGCAAGTCAGAGGTGCACTGCTCACAGACCCTGCGTCCAGCAAGCCCAGAGTCGTGTGGGGAGGAAGCCGTGTATCATGGGTATGTCTAGATGGCCCCCAAAGCCTCATGTTGGCCATAGGTGGGGTTTTCCAATGGTGGCTGATCTAGAGTGTGTGATGCTGGGATTAAGGGCATGTGTTATTAAGTTAGTCCACTGATTGGTTTGGCACAGTTCTAGGTAGGATAAGGGTGCCCCACCGTCAGAGTAAGTGCTACCTGCTTTAAGGACAAGTACCTGAGTTAAACATAAGGTACAGAAAGAGGGCTGGTGTCGCTCAGCCCCCCGTGGGCCTCCTTTTTCCTCCTCTGTACAATGAGAATGACACAGACCCACAGGCAGCGAGTGCAGGAAAAACCAAGAGGCCTGGGTGGATACCAACCAACAGAAGCCATCACAGAGCTACGGAGCCAGGCGCCCTCAGACGTGGGCAGAGCAGTCACAGCACCTCGACGGTGGGAGGAAGAGGCAAGGTCATGCAGCACCACACGGCTACAGTCAGACAGCGGCTCCTGACCTAATCAACAGAGATGGAGCCACAGACGAGCGCCCGCCTCACCCCAACACCACTCACCCGCACTACATGAGCATCCTGGGCCAACCCAGAGCCAGGGCCTGTCGGCTAACTGAGTCAGGCAGCGTCCCCAGGGGGCAACAGCTCCCGACCTTCCCCTGACCTCCATGAGGCCGTGGTGCCGGCCAATCAGATCTCTGTCCTTCACCCCGGGGCGCCCCTGAGTCCCACTCCGGAGTCTACTCCTCTAATTACACCAAGAAAAAAATTGAGGGGGGCCGGAGGGTTAGCTCAGTGGTTCCGGCGCCTGCCTCGCAAGCGCAAAGGTCCTGAGTTCGATCCCCGGAAACCACATACAGTGCTGGGCGTGGAGACTCACGCCCACCAACAATCAATACCGCATACCACAGTGCTGGGTGTGGTAGCTCACGCCTGTAATCCCAGCACTCAGGAGGCAGAGACAGGAGGATTGCTGAGTTCCAGGCTTGCCTGGGCTCCATAGTGAGCTCAGGGCCAGCCTGAACTACAAAGCGAGACCCTGTCTCAAAAAAAAAAAAAAATCGAGGTGAGGAAGCGGGTAGGGTCCTGCAGCACTGAGCGACAGCACAGTCATCCCTGGTCCAGGGCCAGCAGGTGCAGCCCAGGCTTCCAGGCTTTACCCAGGAAGACGGAGGCCGAGCCCACGGCACTTTCCCAAGCTCTGCTGTGATACCGCCAGGCTCTAATGACACCAAAGCCACATCCCCCCCTTTGCACCTTTTAGCAACCTTTTTGGACGGTTGTTATATTATCCCCATTTCACAGACAGGGTTACTCTGAGCCTCCGTAAGAGTCAGGGCAAGTAATAGGACTCAGGAGGGCGACGGTAGCCAGGGTGGGTCAGGGGATGACAGTCTGCCGGGCCTAGCTAACCCTGCCCCGGAGTGAGGCCGCAGGCTCTCAGCGCCAGCACTCAATCCAAAGTTATCTTCATCCTAGAGAGTCTGGGTCCGATGTGCAGCTCTTTAAACACAGGTAAGAGCCATGTCAGTGCCTGGAGGGGGTGAGCACGCAGCAGAAGGTGCCACGAGGCCGCCCAAGAAGCTGGCATCAGTCATAGCCGCACACCAACAGACCTTGGCGCCCAGCCTGCTCTGTGACCCGGCCACCCCGACCTGAACCAGGCAAAGAAAAGGAACCCGAGTTCAGCCAGCAAGCCAGGGCGGCTCGCGCAAGGAGCCCTTCGGCAGCGCTGGGAAGAGAGCCTGACCTCCAGCACGGGAGCTCACCGCGCACTGCTGAGCGTCCAGGAAGGAGCTCGTGTGTGGCCAGCTCTGCAGGGAGACAAGGAGGCCAAGCACACGTCCCGCACAGGCCACGGCTACCTGCGCACGGGCACTGCGAGGCCGTTCTCACTGTGCCTGGCCCGTGAGGGGCACGCGGGCCCAGGGATAAGCACACTGCCCCTGCCCTCAAGTTCACCTAAATCAGTAGGCAACTGCCCTGGAGTATGATCAGCCTGAGCAGAAGGAAAAACGAAAGAGCAGAAGGAGAAAAAGAAAGCTTCTAGGATGTGGTGCATGACTGGGGTCTTAAGGATCAGTCTGGCCAGGAATGGCACTGCACACCTGTGATCCCAACCCTTGGGAGGCTGAGGCGGGAGGATCACCTTGAGTTCAAGGCCAGCCTGGATTACACAGCGAGTTCAAAGCAGCCTGAACTGCACAGCTAGATCCTGTCTCCAAAAAAAAAAATCCATCTAGTGCCTGAGATTGCCCTTCCAAGATTGCCTTTCTGATACCATCACATGGTGGCAATAATAATAACGAAAACAATTATAACTACAACATTGACGCAACACTTGCTGTGTGACAGTCTGTTTTTATTCACTTATAATGGATTAACTCATTTTACACTCATAACAGCATTCTGAGATGGTTTCTCCATTATTCCCATTTCACAGATAGGGATGCTGAGACCTAAAAAGCTCAACAATTGACCCAAGAAGCTACACTAGTACACAGAGCCACCGTTCCAAACTGGTGGCCCAGGTCCACCCTTACAGCCTCAATCCACACCCCCAATACACTTTTCAAACGTTTCCTTCATGCCAGACATGGTGACAGACACCAGGGCACAATGGACGGTGAACACTTAAGTAGCATTTATTTTCCCAATCATTTCAAAAATGATTGCAGGAAACGAAGATGAATAAAAAGCTCATTGTTTATAAGGAAAGGACAAATGAAGAGAAAACTTCAACCTGAGGATATAGAAGAAAAAGCCTGCTACTACCAGCCATGAGCAAGAAACAGAAAGATGGAGAGGGCTGGGAGGAGACCTCGGCTGCCAGGAGGAGCCCATGGCTCCCCCCCCCCCGCAAGCCAAGTGGCCACCGGTCAGCAGGCCAAGCTGTAACTGCAGGGGAGACCAAACTGTGCCATCCCGGACAGGGTAGGTGCTACTGTGGCTAGCAGATGCAAGTCTGAGTAAAAGAACTCTACAATCTCTAGATAGCTGCACCTCATCAGGGATCTGTCTTCTCCACCGACGACCGTGGAAGTAAAATGGCCAGTGGGAGGACTGCTGTCCTTGGATTAACAAACTCGGACACCCTTGCCGACCAGGATGAGAAGCAACAGACAGACGGAAGACTCGACGTCTAGGGTTTTGATTCTCCACCCAGCCCTATGCCCTCACCTCTCCGAGCCCCGCAATCTCTTTGAAATCAACCATCTGAAGGCTCCAAGCAGAGCCGGCCCCGCAAGAAGCTCCAGTGCAGAGATATTCTCACAAAGAGCGCTACGTAAGTACAAATGACTGTTTGATCAATCATTTGGCCTCAGCGTGGGATTTGGTTAGAATTAAAGCCATCTGGAGGAGGGGGTTGGGGGGAGGAGACAAGCAGGCGGGAAAATGACCCACCCCCTCCCCCAAAAAGCATTGTTAAAATATAATGGGGAAAACCAGTAAAGTCCCTGCTGTTATTTCAGCCTAAGCCACTTAATCCTTCAGCACATAAAGCGACTTATTTTATGACCTCTTCTCTTTAAAAAGTAAATCAGAAGATACTGCCTTGAATTTAGATATCTCTGAAACACACTACTCATCCCTCCCAGTGAAATATCCTGTTTCATAAACCTTCTTCGAGATACTTGAAACTGCAGATCACTAAATGCCTAGCTTTAGGCATCTGACATTCCAGAGAATTAATATTTAAATTTATTATAGGAAAAAAGAATTGAGTTTGGTTGAAGCATGAAATATTTAATAGTGTCGCCAAATTAGAAACCCTATTTTGTTTCGCACTGGAAATGCCAACGCTATTACCTGGGCTTTGCACTCAAATGAGATGAAACACACGAGGGGGGGGAGAAACAGATCTGGGGAACAGAAGCGATCAGGTTTCATTTTTACGATACACTTAAAATCGTATTATCATTCTCTGCCTCGCGGGTTGGATCTGAGAGCACTGAAGCCACTCAACCACCGAAAACTGGCAAGATCGGCACAGTCGCCTTCGTTCTCAAATGAGCCCAGTGACTTTCTCCGCTCAATAGGACAAAAGTATTAAGTGGTTTGGGATAAAAATTAAGCTTCAATTGACACAGTGGATCCTGGCAGTCTCTGCCAGCACGTGTAATTTATTTACAGGGTTGGAAAGTCAGCAAAATACATCATCAACTCTTATACAAACTTCTACTAGGTATTAAATACCCAACTCTCAGAGAAGTAATTCATATAGTCCAGCAGTGTTCCAAAATAAATTCAATCGCAGCCCTCCAGAGAGCTTAAAACAGCAAATGGGATCTGTCTTTTTCAAGTGAGGTATACAGTCCTCCCTGGTTTCTTGCTAAAACCCTACTTTCCAGCAAACCTGTTACTTAAAAACAAAAGTGACGATGTCGATGTCCAAAGGAGTGATCTGGCTGCTATATAGAAAGACACACAAAAGGAGAACCAGGGCCACATCGCCGTGGGGACCATCCCGACCCTCTAAGGGCCAGAAGAACCCCTGGAGTTCTGCCCTGCGAGCCAGCAAGCCCGAGAACACATATACTCCGGCACACCTCAGGGACGCAACCCGGCAGCGGGACCTCGCCTTCCACAGCGGTCGTCTGGCTGCTCGGCACATGGCACGAAAGACTCCTTTCCCACAGACTCGAGTTCAGTTGGATGCCCAGCTTCTCCCCCAGCCCGAGCCTTCTTCAATCCACCAAGGCATTAAACGACTGCTTTGTGGACCCCCAGGGCACGCGTTGGCAGCGTGGTGAGGAGCCCAGTAATTTCCGTCCCTTAGATATCCTAGGAAGCAGCGGGAGAGAGACCACAGCCAGGCCCTCTGCCGGCCTCCCCGCACTGGAGCACACAGGCAGGGCTGTGGACCGGGGAGCCTTCTCCTCCCCTGCAGCAGGACGGGGACAGCACCTTCGGAGCAGCTTCCGCCAGGGCCCAGAGGGGTTCTCCGGGACAGTACCTGCTCCCTTTCTTGGGCTGGGGCCACCCGCACCCCACAGCCACAGCTCCACAGCTTAGACCTTACAGGCTGGTGTCCCGGAGCCGTGCTGTGGAGGGGAAGTACTGGCCCTGCTTCCAGCAGGCCGGGGTTCAAACGCCAGGCTCCCCTGCTTGCTCCCTGGACAACTTCAGGAAATCATCTCAGTCCCCCAGGACTTGCATCCCACAAAGGGCTGCTGGGTGTAATGAAACGTGGCCACAGCTCTGACACACAGTAGGCGCTCAACAAAGATTGCTGGGCCTTCCTTTTTGCATTCCTTCTCCAGTTGCCTTGAGCAGTCCGGCCATCCAAGGAAAGGCCAAGGCCATAAACGGAGACAAAGGTGCCTCTTTCAGCCCCTGGATCCTTCCCAACCCTCCCAGCTCAGTGAGCTGGAATCTGGGAGACTCAGAGCAGGAAAGACCCATAGATGATCCGGTCAAACCACTTCCCATTTTACAGATTTAGGGAACTGAGGCTCAGAGCAGAGGGCAGAGCCCACATACATCAAAGTGGCACAGGGGCACTTGTGCACACACTGGGCAGGCCCGACTATAACCACCAAACAAATTCAGGCCATACAGGAAATGCATTATTCAGGGAACGGTCTGATGGTCTCCGCTCCTGCATCTGACTCAAACACTGATTTTAGAACACTGCTTATAACGCTAATACGACCCGCCCCATACCCAGAGCCCTGGAGAAGGGGTAACCAGCCCTCTGGAGTTCAAGGGGAAGTCAGGAAAGAGAGAAAAGGATGCCTCGGTGACTTTCAACTGGAAGACCACTGGATGAGGGCTGCAGTCCTCCCACCCCAGCCCCAGCCTGGCCTCTGTTTTCTTTCAGTTTCTTATAAATAAGGATTTGGGAGACCAAAGCAGCCACAAAATGTTTCCCCCTTTTTTCTGCTTCCCTTACTCAGTAACTCAGCCGTCAGTTCCCGGACTTTGCTTCCAAAGCTGAAAGCATTTTTTTTTTCATTGTAAACTATTAATTTGGGCAGAGGCTGTTGATAAACAAGAAGACCATTTTTAAACTGCTAAAATCATTAGCACCGTGAAGGCGAACAGCACAAATATTCTAGGAGTTTGGTCTTTTTTCCTGGCGCTGGTATCACAGCTTGCTTTTTGAATTTTTCAAAGCCCACTGCAGTTTGTCCCATTTTTTTTTCTTCCCCTGGAACTGAATGTCTTTGTTTTTTTAAACACACAAATAAACTCTCTCCTACCAAAAGACACAACACAACTCCCTAAGTCCACACTAATTGCAACTGAAATCTATATTAGGTGAACAAAGCTGACGAACCACACATGGGTTATTTAACTTTGACTATAACCACAGCTGTAAGGTAAGGTTGTGGAAACAACACCGAATCAACTTCAAAACAGGCAATTCTTTAGCAAGAAAACTGAACCAGGCAAGGAAAATTACCTTCTTAATCAAAAGCCACAGTTAGTGATAGCCACTGGTCAGCTTCCAAGTGCAGTTTGTTTGTTGTTGTTTTTTTTTCATCCTACCCAAAAAAGGATTAAAAACCCTATTTCGAACTTTAGTTTCTCCTCTTCTAGGATGATGGCCAAACTCCACAAAATAAAACCAAAGAAAATGATGATAATTATGCAACATTCAGAACAAAGAACATAAGAATATATTTTTTAAATGATTCATTGTGCATTTATGCCTGTAATGGGACTTTAACGCATTGTAAAAATAAGTACTGGCTCACTTAGCTTCTCACGCAAATGAAATGAAGGGAGATGAATAATTCTGAGATGGGTGTTTTTTTTTTCTTCATAAGTGTGAATCCAAACCACCACCACCACGCATACAGAAATTTCCAGAGGCAGAGCACCACAGCCTACTGCTCCTCTCACAGCCCTGGGGCCCCAGACCTCAGCCAGTGGGGTGGGCTGCAGGTAAACCACGGGACTGACAAAGCCTCCATCGAGTTGCAATTTCATGGGATGGTTCCCTTCGCATTTTGCCCGCCAAGTCTCAGCTGCTTCAAGAGAGCTCAAGAGGCGGAAGGGAAGAGAAATTCTAGCCGCACAAGATTCTCAGGGAATCTTTGGGAATTATATTTCCGCTACATGTCTATAAAAGATTTGTCAGATACATAACTCTCAGGACTGTAGACGAAACATGTTCCTATCTCATTTGTATACCCCACACACATACTTGTTTCTCTTTGTCTCGCTGAGCCTGACATTTGGCCAGCAGGTTTTTCCCCCCCTTATTTGAAACCTCAAGCACTGAAAAAATTTGGATCTGATTATTTCCGGATCACAGGACCAGCACTTTAAAATGGATGAAATGCAAGCAAATTGCCTACCAGAGCCGGAGGGGGGGAAATGCTTTAAAAATAACTCATACCTTTCTATCATGGACGTGCTAGCGTCCCAAACCACCCCGGAACCACACGGTGGCTTTCTGCTCAGATGGTGAAACTCAACCAGGTAACCCAACTCCAAGTCCATCCCCTCCTGCTCCCCAATTCCACCAGCCCTTGACACCCACACACACAACCTACAACTGCTTTCCTTTATTTTTTTTTAATTTTTGGAGAAATGATAGTTTTATTTTTGAAGGTATAAGATGGACTACTTTTTCTCATTTACAGGCATGTTGTGGCGGCTGTTTTTCCTAACGGCAGAGTTCACATTCGTGTTGATCATCCAGCTCCTTTTTTGCTAGGATGCATCCAGCCTTGGTACATGGTGAAAAGGGCCCAGAAAGTTGATGTGAATCAGTGACCTCACTATCTGGCTTGGACAGACAGGATCATCTGGTGAACTATGAAGTTTCTAGACATAGCACAGAGATTAGTTACCCACTTCCAAAGATTCAAGACAAGAGAAAGAGCAAAAATAAAAAAAAAAGATTTTAATTCTCTGGGAACGTATGGAAGGTCCTAGTTGCAAACAGCGGCTCTCAGCAGTCCCACACACACACACACACACACACACACACACACAAAGACAGCACAGTATGGAACCAGAGTCAAATATTTGGAGCTCAAAGCCTCGGAAACCACCACTTCTTGCCTGTAGCTTTGAGCAAATTCCCAAACCTTCCCGTGCTCATCTAGAAGGTCGGGGTGACATGAGGAAGAGTCGAGAGCTGTCCCCCACTTCCCAGGCAGAAAGTGCCGCCCCATCTGTTCCTTCAGAAGAGCCCACAAGATAGGCAGAGCCAGATGAGGGACGCATGGGAACTGGGAACGCGCCCTGAGGTCTGCAAAGCGCTAGGCGGACAGCGCGCGTCATCCGCCATCGCCACAAAGCTGTCCGCCTGCGGGAAGCCCAGATGTTCACCTTCTTCCCTTGTCAGGACTGACAAAAGCAGCGTCGGGTGTTTAATAATAAGAAAGAAAAATGCAGCATCTGGCAGTTTGGCCTGCCCAGCTGTTTGGAATCTGGATAAGCGGGACTCTCCATAAACAGATCGTGATTCTTATTGTAAATGATGACAATGTTCGTCCATGACGTGCTCCGTCCCCAGCGCCTTCCAGTCCAGATCTGGAAACACACAGGACCCAAGCATGTATGGATAAACTGCTCGACTCAGGGTCTCAGACGCTGCTTACCATCTGTTCGAGGCTGAAGTCACTGGGCAGTGGCCACACAAGACCTGACGGGCACCTCTCATGCTCGCCTCCCCGGCACAGAGTCGCATCCAACATTTTAAAAAGCAAATCTTCCTTCCTCCTCCTTCTATGCCTTTACCCCAAATATCGCTGTCCCAGTGTGGAACCCGGCACACATGAACTATCGTGACTTCTTCTACCTTTCTGGCTTATAAACCATTCATTCGACCCTTGTTTTATTTACCCTTTTTGGTCAGCATCATTAGTTCTCATGCAAATGGAAAAGCAGAGGCTGGAAACCTTAAACACATCCCATTTAGTAACCCTGGAGTAACCCGGCACCAAGACAGTCCTGCCCCATTCTTCCTCACTAATGCTGTCAACAGTCTTCCCAAATCCGTTTCGGGGTAAACCTACCCTAAGTGGGGGAAGCCGAGGCTCCGAGGAGTAAATCACTCCTCCCAGCATCCCGCACATGGGGCGGGGCGTTCTTATCATTTCCAGCACAGCCAATAAATATGTTTCAATCGGTATTTCTGTCTGTTTCCAATAAACCTGAGAGTGTGGAGCTAGGCACCACCTCGAAGGGTCACTCAGCCTGGCGACTATCGCGGTGCACGAGGGCGCAGCAGGACGGAGCCCTTCCTTAACAGCATTTCTGAGAGGGCTGCAGAGACCTGCTGATTTTCTCCCAGGGCCACTTTCCTTGACAAAGGAGCATGGCGGTGGAGACACAGAGGCCCCATCCCAGAACCTTCTCTTCTGCCCAGGCCAGCTCATGCCAGAGCTTCAGTTTTCACAGTGCCTGACCTGCTGGGTAGCTTTCTACATACCACACATTTCTCCCACCAAGAGCCTCAGTTTCCTTATCTTGCAAATTCGTGAAGTAAATCCCTCCCACCAACATCCCTGGGAGGCTGTGGGTAAAAAAACAAAAACAGTTTTAGCAGCCTCATGGAGAAAATGTAACCAGAGAGCAGCTAGAGGTGCAAGTAAAGCACCTCTTTCTCCCACCCCTCTGTCCTCCTCTGCCCTTTGCAAATGCAATCCCAACATAAAGGTTTGTTATTTTAGACAGGGGTCTAAATAACTGGGTTTGGAGTGCTGGGAACACATGAAAGGTCTCTGACCACAGCACGGAACAACGGTTATCTTTGGAAAACAGAATGCTATCAGGGACGCGAGCTGTGACTTTCAAAACACTACTGAATGCAGTAGGATATGGGTGTCGGGGAGGACGCAAGTGGGAAACCTCACTCAGGCGCGGCTGGCCCAGCCTTGGCCTTGCCGCGTCTCACTGCTCCCTGTGAAGAGCGGCCCTGCCGGTGTATTCCAGTAAAAACACTCCGCAGGCCTTTCCCCACATCTGTCCCTCTCAAACACGTTCTATATGTCTTGGGTAAGAGTGACATTTAAAAGAAAACAAGAAATACCTCTGTCCTACAAAGTCAGGTGTTTTCTTTAACAAAAACTTGTGTACAATGATTTCATTTGACCGGGCTCAGAACTGGGCAGCCAGCTGGCCGGGCTTGTCTAAGGTTCTCCCTGGAAATCACCTGGATGGAGAATCAAAAGGTTCCAAGTGCTGAAACAGTCAAACCCCAATGCTTTGGTTTCTCCTGAAGGGGGTAAAAAAAGGAGAGGACAGACAGAGACCTGGGACTTGAACAATTTCCCAAATTCCAGGTTAATTATCTGTAACGATGAAACCTATAAATAATGACTCAGTAATAATTAACTGGATGAGATGAACCCTGATGAGGATATCGCAGCCTTCCCGGGCTCAGCTCTACCGGCACAGCTGCCTCTCTTCTCCAGCCTCCCGGGAAACAGAGGGTGCTATAAAGTGACTTCTGGCCAAGCCTGTGCTTCCGAAGCACCCACGACGGAAAGGCCAAATTTTCAGTCAAGACGATCCAAGCTATATTACGGTGTCAGACAATTCTCCATCCGAAATCTAGAAATCATCTAGTATAATAAATTCCTCCCTTGACAGATGGGGAAACTGAGGTTCCCAAGAGAGAGATAGGATCCTGCTAAAGGTCCCTTCTGGTTTTTGTTATTTAAGGAGACTGGAATACTTCAAAGTATGCACTCAGCTGCTCAGAAACAGATACCCAACACAGGAGCTGCTACTCCCCCAACAGACAGTAAAATGTTGATGTATCACACAACTTTTATCAGAAACATACAGAAGCAAAATTATGTAATCTGAGCTTTCTATACACAATTTCCCCCAAAACACGCTTATTGAGTTTAAATTAGATGCTTCCTAAAGCAGGCATCGTTTCATACTTGACAACCGAATCCCACACAATTACAGAGAAATCAAGGAACTCGGGAGAGAGTTCGGAAGTATCCCTTCAAAGGCTTGGGTGCGGCCGGCCGAAGGACGCTCAACCCCGCGGCCAGGCACGTGAGCAGGGCCGGACTCACCCTTCCCGGCTGCTGCGGCCTTGGACTGGCCATAGTCTCGCGGACTCCGGGGCCGAAGGAGGTCGTGGGCGCGCGGCGGAGGCACAGGCAGCCGATGGAGCAGGTCCCGCGCGCCCCCGACGCCACAGCCGCCGGCACTCGCGGTGACCCTGAAGGCCATGTGCGCGCTGAGGCCGGCGGGCCCGCGGCCAGAGCCGGGCGCAGGGGGGGCCTCCTTGGGCCTCTTGTCCGAAAGCGCCTCGGCCACCTCGCAGTGCATGGCGCCGGGGCGGGGCGCACGGCTGGGGGTCGCGCCAGGCTCCTGGGGATGGGATGATAGCACAGGAGAGTTAGAAAACGGGCGGTGGGTACCTTCTCGGGGATCGCCCCGGCCAGCCAGAGTGGGCTAGGGCACCAACCTACCCACGTCACCTCCCCGACCCCCGCACACACCTACTTTCCAGCGCTGAGCGGCGCCGGCTTGGTTCCCGCCCCCAGCACCTCCCCGCGGAACCCCTGCGCCTCCCGCCCGGATCCACCTCGCCGGAGACCAGCCCTCTTTAGACGAATGGCGAAACTGAGGCCTGGGCGGGAGAGCGGCTGTCCGGCGTCCCCCAGTGCGGCAGGGAGCCGGCGGCGACAGGCTTCCAGAGCGGGGTTCGGAGGGTCGCTGGCTGCGCCCTCTGAGGGCCCGGGCCGGGGTGCGCACGCTCACAGGTTCTGGGCGCGGACCCGCCGCTGCTCACCGGCGACCCGCAAACCTGTTCCACGGGAGCCGGAGGGTGGGCGCTCACCTCGCTGAGGGCCCGAGACACACGCGCACCCCGAGACACACACATCCCCACGCGCGTCGGGGAAGATGCGCCGTCGCGCGCAGTTCTTCGGCGCGGGGGATGCCCGTACACGCCGCTGCCATGCGCACCGCGCACCGGGACACGCACGCTCGGACGCGCGTTCTTCACCGGCTCGCACATCAGCGCTGACATCCGCAGTCTCGCGCTCTGAAGCCGCGAGCGCCGGGGACTCCCGCGCGCCTGAGCCTCGGTCTTCCCGTCTTCCGCCCTGCGCGAGGCCTGGGACCCTACTCTCCCAGCTGCGGGGCGCTTCTCGCGCCAGCCCAAAGCGCCTGCCTCGGACGGACGCGGTCTCGGGCGCGCCCCTTCCCCAGGCCGCAGCCGCGCCCCTCTCACCTCGCGGCCGGCCCTGCAGTCTCGGGGCGCGTGGATAGGCGCGCTTCCTCCGGCGCAGAAGCCCCCGCAGACGCCGCGTCCTGCGGGGAGGCACCGGGCGGGCCGGGCCGGGCTCCCGACGGCGGCTTGGGGCCCTGGTTCGCCACGGCCGCCGGCCCAGACCAATCGCGGCGCGAGGGCGGGCTCCCCGCCGGGGCCTGGGCGGAGTCGGGCCGCCGGTTTGACAGGCGGCGCCCGAACGGGTCCCTGTGCTGCTGGCCGCGCTCGCCTGCGGAGCCCGACAGGACCGGCGCGGCGCAGGCACCGGACGGACAGCCGAACGCGCCCTAGGCCCGGCCAGGACCCTTCCACACTCCGATCAGGCTTTCTCCCGAGCCACCCGAAACGCGATACCTGCTCATTAACGCGAGGGACGAGCAAGGCGAAGCTTTCTGGCAGAATCCCCCCAGCTCCTTGGAGAACTCACAGTGAGGCAGCGGCAGAGCCAGGGGCAAACCCAGACCTGTCTGCGCACGCTCTCACGTTTGACTTTTGTGGTAAGTGTTTTCCACCGGAAAGAATCCGTCTAGGCGAGAGGGTCTCAAAGTGCGTCCAGGGCCTGTATGCAGCCCTCCTTCTTTGGGGACCGCCCACGGCAGTGTCACGGGGAGGCCATCTCGTTAGGAGAGCGCTGGGCTAATAAGCTTCAGGGCGACTGGACACGATGTCTCAGATCCCCTCCGAGCTCCTGGTTTCCCTGTGCAAAGCAGGGGTGTCCACCAGGCCTTTCTGTCAGGGGCACTGAAGGATCCAGCGCCCTCACTCTGAAATGGGTTCTGCAAGTCACCTAGGGCTCTGGATTCTACACCTCCCCTGAGGGGCTGGTCCCTTCCGCCTCCGTCTCAAACTGAAAATTGTCTGGAGCTCCTTCCTGCTGCACATCAGGGGTCTAAGAGGATCACATCAGCAACATGCCTAGAATTGGGGAAAGCAGGGTCTTAAGAATCATAAAATTTGGGCGGGGGAGTTAGCTCAGTGGTTCTGGCATCTGCCTGGCAAGCACAAAGTCCTGAGTTCAATTCCCAGTAACCACATACCACAGTGCCGGGTTGGTAGCTCATGCCTATAATCTCAGCACACTGGGGAGGCAGAGACAGGAGGACTGCTGTGAGTTTGAGGCTTACCTGGGCTACATACGAGTTCAGGGCCATTCTGAACTACAGAGTGAGACTGTGTCTCAAAAACAAAACAGAATCATAAAATTTGATGTCCTACCACTTGTTATACACAGCATCTTACAAAAAGCACTAGCAGGAAGGCTCTGGCGTTTTGGGTAGACTCACCCCACATTCTGAGGAAAGGATGTCACTGGCTGGCCGCAATGTGGTGGCAGGCTTTTCGACCCTGAGGCCAGTGCTTTCCTCCTATGCCATCCACGCCGTCCCTAATATGTACAAGCATCAACACACAGGCCAAGGGCTGCTTAGGTGTCTCTGGGGATTTGCAGTAGGGAACTGTTGCTACTTTTATTGTAGGAGGTGAGGAGTTGAAAGTAGCAAGAGTAACAATGCCACCAGGTGCCTACCCCCCCCCACACACACACAAACACACAGTCCTCGGAGCTGTGGGGCTGGCTTTGCCAACAGGCCATGTGGCTTTGGCCAAATTATAGCTTTTTCCCTGATCCGTTTGCCCATCATAAAGTGAGGTTAGATTTCTGGCCTTTCCAGTTCTATCTTTGGGTGAGACCAGGAGCTGAGTCCTTCACCCTCCCTCCCCCAAACACACACACACACACACACACACACACACCCCACAAAATGCTGCACATTTGCTTGAGACCCTGAAAATATTTGCCAAATGAATTGCTCAACCAACTGGACCAGCAGGCAAAATGGCTCCTCACATTTCCTTCATTCAGATCCTCTGTGTGGCAAACCTAGCCTGCTCTGCCACCATTCCTGAGCTAGGGACGCTGGGACTCTGCCTTCCTCCATGGGCCCATAGGCCTTCCCCAGTGGAGAGATGGGCTCGTGATGCCTGCAAAGTGTTGGGGAGGTTTATCTGCTTGGTACCGGGAGTTTCCCTTGGGAGATAATCAGAATATCCATTCTTTTTCTGAGGAGTCATAAGAAGCTATTAACAGTCATTAGGAGAATTGGAGAAAGCCTTCACTTTTCATTTTTATACACTGTAACTTTTTTCTTTTCTTTTCTTTTTTGAGACAGGGTCTCCCTTTATAGTCTAGGCTAGCCCTGAGCTCACTATGTAGCCCAGGCAAGCCTCAAACTCAGCAATCCTCCTGCCTTTGCCTCCTGAGTGCTGGGATTACAGGTGTGAGCCACCACGCCTGGCATTGTGGCGTATGGTACTGATTGCTGGTGGGCATGAGTCACCACACTGGTATTCTTGCATGTGGTTACCGGGGATTGAACCAGGGACCTTGCACTTGCCAGGCAGGTGCTGGAACCACTGAGCTAAATCTCTGGCCCTATACAATGTTCTTTCTAATAATATACACTATCCTCCTTTCCTTTCAGCAGGTGTTATATATGAGCAGTGGGAATATGAACTATATTTTTTATTATTTTGGTATTAAAATAGAACTCAAGGGGATGGCAGGGGGAAGGGGATAAAAATGTGTAGATGGCTGGGTGTGGTGGCTAACACCTCTAATCCCAGCAATCGGGGGCAGAGGCAGGAGAATTGCTGTGAGTTCAAGGCTTGCCTGGACTACATAGTGAGCTCAGGTCCAGACTGAATTACAAAGCAAGATCCTGTCTCAAAAAAAAAAAAAAAAAAAGAAGTGTAGATGTACCAATATGCCAAGGTGAGTGCAATTAGTATGTACCACAAACACATACTAACAATAAAATATTTAAATATTAAAATAAAACTCATTCATATTTTAATTGTTGAGAACAAAATCTATGTGTTACTTCAGTGGACTGGACAGGGAATGTCTGCTTTTTAAATTAACCCACATTCTGAGTCAAACTCTTTTGCATTCCTGTCGCACGTGGCCTATCTGTGGACCTCTCCGTGGGGACTCATCTGCCAGCAGACACCACTTTTTTCTTCTCCTTGCTCCTCATTCCCTTGTCCTTCTCTGGGTGAATGGCTCTTTCGCCAAGTTTCCAGAGACAGAAATCTGAGACTCATCCTAGGCTAGCGGTGGCAAACCTATGGCACGTGAGCCACAATGGGCTCTTTGTTATCACTGAAAGCTCTAAGGGGTTTGCCTTCACTGTTCTACACTCTCTCCCATGCTGTCACATCTGATTTGTCATAAATCCACCTAAAACCCCCCTTTTCTCTGTCCTCACTGCATTTCTCCTGGTTTGCACTACAATCATCCTCCTCTTCTTCTTCCCCCTCCTCCCAATTACTCATTTTTCCCTTTGGAAAATTGCCTGTCTGCCTCTAAATACACATCTGACCACAGCACTGCCCTGTTGAAAGATCATTAACACCTCCTGATTTGCTACGTAAATAATGTCAAAACATTTTCTGTCTCCTCTGCCCTGGCCTATGGACCATCCATCCTGGAAGAAGTTTTATCTCCTAGAACCTGATGCACTTATTTATGCCTTCATAACAGTGTATTTGATGCTTCCTGTGCAAATACTTCTCCCTCTGCCCCCTGGCAGAATCCTGCCTTCTGGCCTTTCATACCCAGCTCAAGCGTCACTTTTCCTAAAGCCTTCCCTGAATTCACTTTCCTGCACTGTCTATTGACTATCTCAGAACTTCCTGCACCACTTTGAAACTGTTTAACTATCTGTCTCTGCTTCTGCACTGAGCTTTAGGAAGGCAGGGGCAGCCTTTCCCTTGTGTATCTCTAAGAACTAGAAGAGATGCTCATACAATATCAGCAAGAGCAAGTGTTTGCTGAATTATTAAAGATGACAACTACTTCATTCTCTTGTCCGCACTTATATCTATCTAAGATCTCCTGTGCCCTGGAAACATGAGAAAGGAGGAAGTACAGTGTTTGGTCTATTTGTTGCAGAGAGGGAATAGGGGAACCTTCCATGTCCCAGGTGCTGTTGCTGACACATGATCACATTTAATCTTGGTGAGTTCTCTAAAATAGAGGTTACCATCCTCATTTTCTAGGTGAGGAAAGAGAAGTTCAAAATGAAGTGATTTGCCTAAGTTCTCACATTTCAGACTGTTTGCCTCCTGTGTACTCACTCATGGAATGGAAAAGAATTTCTTCAAAAATGATACTGGAGCCGGGCGTGGTGGCTCGCGCCTGTAATCCCAGCACTCGGGAGGCAGAGACAGGATTGCTGAGTTCCAGGCTTGCCTGGGCTACATAGTGAACTCAGGGCCAGCCTGAACTACAAAGCAAGACCCTGCCTCAAAAAAAAAAAAAAGAAGGGC
>PVIC010009079.1:0-46214 GCA_004025085.1 Thryonomys swinderianus | reverse complement strand
CAGACAGAGCCAATTTTTGTTTTTTTAACTTTAGGGTATATTTGACATTGTCTGTGTTCTTCTCCACACTTGTTGGGATTAGGGGCAATAAGAGTCTGACTTCTGGTAATTATAATGTTGTACATGGTTTGATGGTGCATACACTCAGACTGGCAATGACTCAGTGGAAAGGCATGAAGCAGCCCTGAGAAAAATCTCGGGTGTAGGGGGATAGTCAGTGGTGATGCTAGTGCATATTACTTAAGAGGGGCTCTGGAGCTGGACTGCCTGGGCTCACATTATAGCTCTGTCTTTTATTGGTCAGGTCACCTTGAGAAATGTATGTTCTCCATTCCCTGGTTTCATTGCTGTAAAACGGTTATAATTATAATCTATCTCATTGGAAATTTAGAGGACTAAATGAGATGATATGCTTAAAATGCTTAAGCTCTATGCTCATAATAAATATTTAATATATGCTAGCTCTTATCTTTCTTTCCTCTTTTTTCACCTGTTTATCCTAATGCCATTATTATTTATAATAATATTATTATACAGATGCAATCTGATGATGTTTGTGAAAGTAGATAATTCCATAGCATAGTGCCTGGTTAATTTTCTTTCATCTCACATGTTACAATCAAGTTTTTCACCTGGCTGAGGTCACATTTGAAAGCTTGGCTGGAGCAAGATCAGCGTCCAAACTCTCATGGTTACCAGCACTGCTTTCCTGGAGTCGGGCTGGGTTAGGGCCTCAGGTCCTAGTAGGAGGCTCACCCTCCATTCTTTGCTTTATGGGCTTCCTGGTTAAGGTAGCTGCTTCATCAAAGCAAAGGAGGGAGAGAGGAAGAGGGGAAATCGGGAAGGAAGGAGGAAGTATAGGTAGAAAGAAAGGTCAGGGAGAGAGGGAGAGGAAGAGAGAAAAAGGAAGTAGAGAGAAAGAGAAGCAGAATGGAAGTTGCAATCTTATGTAATATAATTGCAGAAGTGACTGTGATGCCCTATCACTTTTCTACATCATAATAAAAGTAAGCCACAAATTCTGCTTCACTCAAAAGAAAGATATTACACAGAAGTGTGAATACCAGGGGGTCACTACCAGCCATCTTAGTCTCCTGTGTCATGTCTGGCCTGCTGCTTGCCTTTTAGATATGTTAGTTAGCTTAATTTTAGTTTCTCACCTTAAAATTCAATTTACCAGAATTCAATTATCAGAATAGGTGTAAATGGTATAGTTGCCCTTCAGTTATTCAGCAGAATTCTAGAAACTTTAAGTTTTTCAGAAATTTACAATGTTGTGTTAGTTTTCTTTCCCCCATAAATAGAATCTCATCCATGCCTTCATGAACCTTACAATTCAAGGCTGCTTTGTTTTCCTTCTGAGTGGCTGCCAGTGGGGAGTAGCTCCTAACAAAGAGAATAGTATTCAGTTTTGTGTTCGCTGGTAAAGCAGTTAATGACCTGGAAGTAAGTACCTGGAGGTGGTAGGGGAGCTCCTATTTAAAGGAATACTTTGTAAGTACTTTTACAGTAAAAGAGTGAGAATGGTTAGTGTGTAATTTATAAGTTTTGTAGATCTAGATAGTTTGATGTCCAGCTTTTGCTTGTTTCCATCCTGGATAAGTTGAGAGGAAATTATAGTATAGTACTCTGAGCACCTAAGAGGCTTCCTCCACTTTCTCTTGTGATCCTAGGGAAAGGCGCACTAGAATGATTACATGACAATAGGGTGCCAAGGAAATCTCCCTTATAATTGTTGTCACTCCCAAGTCTGGTTAACATTATTTACACTTGAATGGGTTTTTCAGTTATTCAGCAGCTATTTTTGAGCATTTTCTAAGTATCAACGGCTGTTCTAGGTGATGGGGTTACAACAAGATATATTCCCAGCCCTCAAATACATATTTGTTCAGATATTATCCTCTAAGCTTTTGTTTCTCATCTATGTTAGCTTTCTATCATTGTGACAAAATGTTTGAGATAAATCAACTTAAAGGAGAGGTTTACTTTGACTTGTGGTTTCAGTTCATGACCACTCAGTTCGATTGTTTCTGGGCTCAGGGTAAGGCAGAGCATCATGGTGATAGGGGGATGTGGCAGAGGAGGCTGCTTACTTGCTGGAAGGCAGGAAGTAGAGAGAAAGAGGTATGGGCCAAAGAGAAATAGACCCTTCAAGGGCATGCTTGCAGTGACCTTTGTTCTAACAAGGCACTAACTCCTGATGTTTCCCCTGACTTGACATAGCCCATTAAGATAGGAACCCATAAATGGATTGATCCATTAGAGACTAGAGCCCTCATGAGCCGATTAACTCCCAAAAGTCACACATCTGAATTCAGTTGGATTAAGGACAATGTGTTCAACTTCTGAGTTTCTGAGGTTCATTTTATAACTGAGCCATAACACCATCTTTCACAGGACGACAGGAGACAGTTCTGTTCTTTCTTCTTTCTGTGAGTCTGGAGAATCTGAATAAATGTAGATGGACTGTTTCATTTATTGCCTCATGCCTGATTTATTTTCTATCTTTTACTTATTACACGTCACTTCTACCGCAGTCGTTTACATTGTGTGTTTCTATGACAACTTAGCACATTACCCCCAAATTTAGCAGCTGGAAGCAATGTTTAGCATTTCACAGTTTCTGTGGGTTAGGAACTCAGGGGTGCTGCAGGTGGGTCCTTTGGCTCAGGATCTCTTACAGAGCTCTACCCAAGGAGGCATCACCTGGGCTGAAGTCAGTCTGAGAGTCACCTGAGAACAGATCTGCTTCCATACTCCACCGTGTAGTTGTGGCAGGATCTGCTCCTTCGGGCTGGGAGTCTGGGGGCTTCCCTTTCTCATGGGCTCTTGGCCTGTTCTCCCCTCATTTTCTTGCCATTTGGCCTCTTAACAGGGCAGCTCCTGACACGCGCTTTGCTGTATCAGAAACAGCACATGAGAAGAGCCAGTCAGTATGAATAAGACTTAAGTTATGTTCTTTGATAGCCTGAAGTGAGAAGTTGCATCCCATCATGTTAGTGGTACTCTACTCAGGAAAACCAGTTCCCTGGGTTTAGCTTCCATGTAAGTGGAAAAGATCACCCTTGGCATGAGTGCTGGGAGACAAGGATCATTGGCAGCCATTTTAATAGTTGCTCTATCATGGGCATAGCAATATCCCAATTCTAGGATATCTGGTATGAGACCCAAGACAAAGTAAACAGCTTATAAGCTATGTCTTCCTTATTCATAGCTGCCAGCTTTTTCATCTTTTCTGTAGTCTCAGAAGAGGAAATAGGTAGTAGAAGGGGATAAGGCATAGGAGGCATAAAAGTAAAGATATAATTTTTTACAAAGAATTATGAAATACTAAATCTCAAAAGAACATTAGAGGGCTTTATACAAATGACAAAATCTGGCCTAGAGATCTTTTGTGTAGCTCATTAGTATCCCTCATACTTGCAAAGCCATAGTAAAACAAGAAACCTCAAGGAGAGCTATGAAATTCCAAAGATTCTTCATTTCCTCCCTACGAGAACCTCATGGGAGATCATGTGACTCATATTTCCTATCTCCTTCCCTCCACACTGAAATACCTGTCATGTTGAGAGTCTCAGTGTTGTCTCAGGAGTCTTGTCATCTTTCTGCCACTTGTCTAACAGACTCTGTCACAAAGACTGATTCTGCTCTATGCCTAGAAAAGAAATCATGTTTTGGATACATATTCCTGATACAATGATTATATCTGCCACACATAGGTCAATACATTTCATCACTTATTCTAGTTGGTCTGTGGTCTGTGGCTGTAGGTACAGGCTGCTGGACAAAAGTGCTGCAGGTCTGTTTAATGAACAACCTCCTCTAGCCAGTGCATACTCTTCTATATTTGAATAGTAGGAGCTGAAAATTCATTAGGGTTTGATCAAAGAGTCTTAAATGTATTATTTTTACTTTACTTTTCTTTCTTTCAGTAGCAGCCTGTCTATCAAAAATGTCAGCTTTGCTTTCTGGTTTGAGTCTAAATGGACTCAATTATGCTTCAGTTATTTTGATATGACATTAGCCATTCAGAAGAATTCCAAGAAACGACACCCAAGAGTTAATTTCCCTCACCCTTCTGTTTGTGTTGAGTTACTGTTTGAAACCTCAGAGTTTTCAAACAGAAAGGAGGAGGCAGAGGGTAAAAGGCTACAGGACAGTTGGAGAAGGGAGCAGCAGGGTTGGCTCTTCCCAAGAACTCTCTCATGACCTCATGCCATGCGAATATCCAGTGTGACTATTGGTCATTCACAAGGTCCATATGTGTTTTTGAGTGAGCTCTGAACCAGATATTATCTGACTCAGGATAAATGATGCATTTGAGGAACTACAGTTCCTTGGGAGGTGAGCATTGTTGTCTCATTTTATAGTTCAAGTCATAGACACACATGTGAGGGTAGGTAAATGCCTGTTAATTAGTCAATACATTTTACTTGCCTTCATGACAGAATGCGCAGTCTGTTCATTTAGTTAATGTAAATTTGGGAATATTAAAATCGTGCCTGCAGACAAAATATGGAATGGTGTATCTGTTATCCCTAGGCTGCTTTTTAAATTATTCTTCTAAATTATAAAATAAAGTGAAGTTTGGTTGATAATGGGAAGGTGGGACTTGTAGATAGTGCATAATATTTATGTACATCAAAAAACCAGGAACATTGGGCAGAGATTTAGCTCAGTGGTTCCGGCGCCTGCCTCGCAAGCACAAGGTCCTGAGTTCAATCCCTGGTAACCACATACAATGCTGGGCGTGGTGACTCATGCCCACCAGCCATCAATACCACATACCACAGTGCCAGGTGTGGTGACTCACACCTGTAATCCCAGCTCTCGGGAGGCAGAGACAGGAGGATTGCTGAGTTCCAGGCTTGCCTGGACTACATAGTGAGCTCAGGGCCAGCCTAGACTTCAAAGTGAGACCCTGTCTCAAAAAAAAAACCAAAAACCAAAAACCAAAAAAACAAAAAAACCAGGAACAGAGCAGACAATAGGCGAATAACCTAGAATCCAGAAGCTTCTTGTAGGAAATAGATAGAGGCTCAGGGGGAAACTGATGATTGGCTTTGGGGTGGGAGGTCTGTCTGGAATCTAAGATTTTGATCTTTGAGAAGGATCAGTGTGAGGCAGGCCTGAAGCACCAGCTTGAGGGCCTCCTTTTGGTCCAGGCAAGGCAGTTGGAGGATAAAATTCGAGACATAGGGTAGATGCTTGCTCAGGAGTGTGATCAGAGTAGAATCAGGATAAAAACTCATGAATCTTGAACTTGTTTTATTCTTTCTGACCAGTGGCAGGGCCAGTCCTGGGGCTTAGGACAGGGCTAAGCCTGAAAGTGAGTATCGTTACCATAGAGACTTGCTGTATGTCCTGATTTCTCTAGGATAGGCCCACTTTGCTTATGTCCTTCCTGAACAATGACTGGCAGTGCTATGCCTGCCTTTCATTTGAAAATGACTGGTTAAAAATGAAATGATACACAGTCTCCCTAATAACTGCCTAAAGTATAATTCACAGAAAACCCATTTTGCAGAATGCTACTGAGAGACCATCAAAGTAGAGTTCTGTGATCATACAAGTTTGGAAAATGCAGAATGGAGTGGAGGTTAATGGAAGAGTCTCTGGATTACAGGCTTGAGCCACCAAGCCCAGCATTTTTATGGATTTGGTCAGATAGGGGAACCCTAAAATCAGCTGGTGAGCCCATGAGCTTAACTTAGACCAGCCCATTGTGAACCCCTCGCAAATGGAGCCCCAGACATCATTAAAGGTAACCACATGGAAGGACTATGTCCATTTGGGACTGTTGGTTGACAATGGCAGCATGGGTATCACGGAAAAGAGCTGAAGTTTGTCCAAGGGTGTGTGTAGTATTTTGAGCAAGTTGATTAACAGTGGTGGCGGTGGAGATCTGGTTGTAGAAGGTGACTGAAGAGTCTTGACAGCAGACTGGGACTAAAGGAGAGGAAAAGGGTGACTGAAGTGGGCTGTCTGAGGATGGGGTCAAACATGGCGAGGGCAATAGTATCAGTTTTTAGGTCACTAGGGCAGAGGAAGAGACAGTTGGAGGTCTTCATCATTAGAAAAGCAGACAGAGAAAGTAAAGACAAAAATATTCCATGTGGTATCAATAGTAGCCTCGGGTGGATGCCAGTGATGACTGCAGGGTAAATGAAGGAGTCACTACCAAAGGGGTGAGAAAGGGAGGAGTTCCAGTCAATTGGGACTAAAAGAGGGGGGTTGGGAACTAGGGGTCATACTTATGAGACAGTGGCCTGGGAGTTGGTGGTGCACACAGCACACAGGAGGACTAACATTGGCCCTGGTATGGGATGGGGGTTGCCCAGAGGGGCCAAAGCACAAGCTTGGTCATAGAGGTCCTTTATATCTCTCCAGGTGGTCTTATTGGGGCATTGTGGTGCTGGGTGGTGTCGACATTTTTGGGACTGTTCCTGAAGTGATAGCCTCTTCTTTTGGCCAATTGGTGGGTTGGGTGGCAGTGTAGGGCTTGGCATCTTTTGTAGGGAGCCACCATTCCGCAGGCTGAGACGCTCCCAGGAGTGACGGTCCAGGCTTCAGTGGAGGTAGGGAAGGCCAGTATCCTCCACACAGAACCAGTCGTCTTGTGAGGCGGCTTGTGGTAGACACCATGGAGGTGCTGGCCCAGGTGGAAGCTGGTCACCTCTCTGGGCTTGTATCACAAGGGGTGCACGTAGAGCAGCAGAGTCCCGGCTGGCTGGTCCAAATACAGACGCTCCCAGGAGGTGTCTCTTGGGAAGTACAGGCCCAGAGGAGCTTAGCCTGGAAGCAGTGGCAGTCGCAGCAGGAGCCGCAGCCTGAGGGCGTTTTGCCATCACCTCTGGCAGCTGGGGACAAGGGTCAGAAGTGGTACTCAGACAGGGCAGCCCATGTCAGGCAGGAGTGCAGAGTGCAGGGCCCCATGTCGGGCGTGCAGTGCAGGGTCCAGGTGTGAGATGTGGGTGCGGAAGGCGGAAACTGAGGTTAGAGGCGGGCTGATTTAATGGAGTGGAGCGGAAGGAGCGGCCAGTGATTCGTCGAGATCAGTTGGGGGGTGGTGCCTGGGCGTAGGTCTGAGGGGAAGAGGCCGGGGCACCATTTTGGGGTAACGCCTGTGTGTCAGCCAGAAGAGAAGGACCACCGTATTGGGATTGTGAAGAGGAGTAGAGGATATTTCCCAGTATGAGGTGAGGTTGGGGGAAAGAAGCGGCCGCTGAGCCGGAGGGAGGAGGAATTCCCCAGGAAGGTGGGGGCGCTCACCTGAGAGGCAAAGGAAGCCGCTGAGCCTCAGGGAGGAGGGTTCTCCCAGAGGTGGGACACTCACCCGAGAGGAAGTGGCCCGCTGAGCCGTGGGGAAGAGGGATTCGCCAGGAAGGTGGGGGCGCTCACCCGAGAGGTGAGGCAAAGGATTACCCGAGCGGCCCACGTTTGGGTGCTACTTGTTGTCGGGGAGCTGCACACAGGAGGGTGAGGTGCAGAGTCACAAATGCATACCAGACTCTGAGGAGGTTTCCGGAATGCTTCAGTTTAATGAATAATACAATAATATAATAATAATGAGTTGTATAGCACAAGTGGTGGGAGGGGCTTGCTCAGTGGCTATTGGGATTGGTCTGTGGTTGCCCGAGGAGGGCCCAGCACTGGGGAGGAGCAGGCATTCTCCGGCCCTGGCATTCTCTCATTAGCTTAACGCTGTCTTTGGTCTTGCCTCAGTCTGCCGAGGGCCAAGGGCTCCCTCAGGACCTAGGAGACTGGCATGCAGTGCAGTTGGCTCAGCCAGACCTGGATTTTGCCATCATCTGTGTGTGTGGAGAGGGCTGTAGGGAACAGATATTCTGATAAAGGTGGCTCTCAGGATTTGTTGAGATACAGTTTCTGGGAGCTCAGATGAAAGTCTCTTGGAGATAAAACGCCATAATTATCACTCCTGTAGTTGTATGAATTTTCTTATGCAGTGAACAGTAATTCCTTATTTGCTAAGTACCTACTATGTATCACACCTGACCCTAAGTGTCTTATATCCATATGAATTTATGTGGTTAACACACACTGTGATAACCAATCTTTCAAATAAATCTGAAGTTAAATATTAATCTCTCCCTCATTGTACTCATGTTCAAAGATAGACATGCCTACCAACTGATCTACCAGGCTATGTTTTTAGGCCCCAAGAGGGGAACTATGGTTCTTAGACCCTTCCCTCCACAGCCTCCTAGGACCAGGATACAATAAGCAAACCTCCTGTGTAATCTGGGCTCTGAGGCTGGATAGAACTCATTTGGAGATGTAAAAGCCATAAGATTATTTCATTACAAAATGTGCATCTTGTCTGTCTACTTGGTAGAATGGTTCATTGTCAAACAAGCTAACCTAGGAAGAATGATGAACATTGGTCTAGGCCATTTATGGTGAACCTTTTGGTGCTTTCAATAATACAAACAGCTTGCTGAAACACTTGTGCCATAGGTTCACCACCACTGCCCTAGGTCTTAAGCTATGTGCCAATGAAAGTTGTCAGCTCACTTAGAAAAATTTTCTTAAAATGAGGTAAAGAAGAGAATAGAGCAAGAAACTAGAGAAGAATTTGCTTCGCTTCTGTCGTGGGTATGCATACAACAAGTGGCGTAAGCAGCTTCTTGTTTTTAGCTGGACTCAAAAATGCTTTACATTTTTTTTTTTTTTTGAGACAGGGTCTCGCTTTGTACTTCAGGCTGGCCCTGAGCTCACTATGTAGCCCAGGCAAGCCTCAAACTCAGCAATCCTCCTGTCTCTGCCTCCCGAGTGCTGGGATGACAGGTATGAGCCATCACACCTGGCAAAAATGCTTTACTTTTTAACTTTATTTAAAGGACCAGGCTCCATCAAAGCTTTCAAAGGCTAATGCTTGTAGAGAGTTGGCCCCCAAGGAAGCTGAGGGCAGCTGTCAGGTTGGGTTTGTGATGATCTGAAGAGTTTATACCTTTTCTAAAAGGATTGAGAACATGCATAAATTGCATATTTTGCAATAACCATGAGACAGTTTCAGTTGCCCAATGGGGAAATGAGAAAAAAATGAGAATTAAATTGTGTCATACATTGGTACAAATTCTCAATATTGTGTGTGATCATGATGTGTATATATAAAGATTAAAATTGTAAAGAATGACAGAAGGGCAAATTGATGGATAGCCCCATTAGTGTAGTTCAGTCATTCTGTATTGTATTCATGTGTTATAGCCCAAAAGTGTTTATAGTTATTTTTAATCAGAATCAATTATAAATCAATCCATGGGGTTTCCCCTTTTTAGGGTTCCATGAATGGATTGCCATTGCAAAGTTCAGCTGCTGCTTTTTTTCCAGAAATTTTATTTTTTAAAGAAAAGTTGACATAGTACATACTTTCATATGTTTCCCCTGAATTTTAAAATCACCCTATTGATACATAAAGAATTGAATACATGTAATGTATGTGATGTAATAAGTTTGGACAAATGCAAATACTAATGAGACAAATGCCTCAGTCAAAGCAGTTTTCCGTGTCCTTTTTCTAAAGAATTAATGTGAGAACTACCCTTAACACACTTTGAAGTGCATAATGGTGTGTTGCTTATAACTGACACAATATTGTATAATATGTTGCTAGAATTTATTCAACTTGCATAACTGAATCTTTATGGCCAGTGAACAATTTCTGTTTCCTACTCTCTCCCTCAAAACCTCTATTATACCCTCTACTCCTAGGTGTTTGACTATTACAGATGCGATATGAATCTAGGAGTAGGTGCATGCAGTATTTGTCCTTCTGTTGTTGGATTATTTAACTTAGCATAATGTCATCCAGGTTAATCTTTGTTGCAAATGACAGGATTTCCTTTTATTTTTAAAGCTGAATGACATTCCTTTGTATGTATCTGCTACATATTTTTAATCCATTCCTCTGCTGATAGACAGTTGGCATCTTGGCTATTATGAATAATACTACAATGAACATGGGAGTACAGATGTCTTTTCAAGATCTTGATTTCAATGCTTTTGGAAATATGCCCAAATGATAGCTTTATCATTTGAGAGCTCTATTTTAATCTTTTGAGGCACCTCCATATTGTTGCTGAACTACTTTATATTTGTAACAACAGTGTACCTTGTTTCCAATTTCTCCACATCCTTGCTAATGTGCACACATATATATATGTGTATATAATATTTATATATAAATATATATTTTTATATATTATACATATATGCATGTAATTTTTGAATAACAGCCATCCTGAAAGTTATAGTATCTCCTTGTATTTTTGATTTAGGTTTCCCTGATAATTAATGACCAAACATCTTTTAATATATTTTTTAGTTATTTGTCTATCTCCTTTGGAGAAATATCTGTTAGGTCTTTTGCTCATTTATTAATCAGGTTTTTTTGTTATTATTATTGAGTGGTACTAGTTGGTTGTACATTTTGGATATTAGCCTTAGTGGTATACGTAGTTTAAATGTTTAATTCTTCTTACAGGCTAAATAAAATGTGCAGATTTTTATATTGGTGGCCCCTATTTTACAGTTACATGTGGGAAAGCCTGTCTCTTAAATAAGTAAACACTCACTTGCTGGGTGTCTATGGTGTTTTAAGCATTTAATAAGCAACTTCATAAAGTTCTCAAAGTAAACAAATGGGTATAAATCATCATGCTATCTTATAGATAAATATCATACTCCAAGAAGCTAAATGAGTTTTCCAAGTTCACACCACCTACAAGTATGTAGCACAGGCCTGAACCCTGATTGGTTTGCTGGCAGAATGCTACAGATTTAATGAAATCATGCTTGCTTTCCTCTTGGGAAGAAAAGTCCTATTCAGAATTATCCCATCACTCTTAGTGGTCCCTGTTTGGGGGCCAGGGCCACTCCACTTTTCTTCAAAGTTTAGACTTACTGATACATGATACAAATGCTGTACCAGCTCTCCTTTGATTAGCATGAACCATGAGTTCATAACTCATCAACAGCCTCTATGGGGTTGTCAAGTTTAGATTGATTTCACTTTGTAAAATCATCCTTCCATGTCCTTGAAGTCTGTTTGGGCAGTAAAAATGATCTAGATTCTGTTTCATGTGTGAAATTAAGCCTCATGAAAACATGGCTACCAGCCTCTAATTGGGATGTGAGTGTGGTGATAGCATTGGTAGTCTATCTACTGATATGCCTCTTGTCCTTAAAGTTAAGGTAAATTAGCATTAAGTTTATGTTGGCATTTTATTATATTTCTTGCGACACCTTGAGTTTCACTGAGTTGTTGCAAAACCAGAGTGGAGTCAGAACCATAATCTCCACCTGTTGTTTGCTTCTCAATAGATTAGGATGTTTTAGAGGACTGGGCTGATGTTTATATAGTTCTCATTACACAGTGATGAAGCCTTTCACAGCATTATCTATAACTGGGGGTTTAATAAATGCTTTTTGATGAGGATAATATATGGAAATAAAACTATGGAGATCCAAACTCTGCCTGGATTTCTTGCCTCATTAGGGAAGAAGAGGCCATCAGGAATGCCTGGATAAATACAGATATCATTCTCCATCAGAAAATCAGAAAAACACATATTCTGCAACCTTGGAATGCTGGAAAGGGAAAAAAATCAGAAAAGTGTGATTAGGACAGAGTTTTTTTATTTAAACTGACATCAGTATTTGCCCATCTTCTCTAATAAGGTGGTCTTCCTTTGAGACCCAGTGATGTGTTTCATATTCTTCAGGTTGCTTGGCAAATTGTACCAAGGTTTACTCAAAGTCCCAGCATTATGGCGTATAATCACAGACCCACCAGTGCCCAAGGGTGAAGGAAGAGGTTAATGGTTTTCTTTTTATTTACATTATTACTTGATCTTTTGCTTCCCTGTCAGCTAAGTTTGTATGAGCTCTTCTCATCTTGCTCTGAGAAGTGTTTTCAAGTTGTCTATTTTAGGGTTTTTAAAAATACTTATCTTTGCCGGGCATGGTGGCTCACCCCTGTAATCCCAGCACTCGAGAGGCAGAGACAGGAGGATTGCTGAGTTTGAGGCTTGCCTGGGCTACATAGTGAGCTCAGAGCCAGCCTGAACTATGTCTCAAAAAAAAAAAAACAAAAAAAAAAACAAAAAAAACAACTTATCTTTGTATATTGCCTCTTTTATACTGCCTATGTCTGTTTTGTATGCTAAAAAAAAACAATGATGAGAATCCAAGACATGAGTTATTGATATTGTCATGACATTAAGTAAATACTAAATCTTTTCTTGAGGCTTCTAAATGCCAAAGTATTTTTTACACAGAGTATTTAAAAGTCTGGCCAATTCTAACCAATGCCATATATATATTTCTGAGACATTTTCTTCTTTGCCACAATCGTGATTCCTTTACGAAAATTGATTGTAAGCATTAAGCTTGCACAACAATGTAAATGTACTTAATGACATCGAAGTGTTCCTTTAAAATGGTACATTTTATGTTATGTTTTCCTACCACGATAAAAAAATTGATTTTACATATCTAATCAACTGCTGAAATTGTCAGACTGATCCCTAGAGCATGGGCAGTATTTACATTGAGTAATATAAATGCATGGCTAGAGAATATTACAATCTAACACTCAAATCTCAAATCATGCTGTATTTTATTTTTGTTAAATCTGAATTTGGCTCTGTGCATTCATGTACTGGAAGCGTATGGGAGAGAATCAGTTACTTTATGTCTGAGGGAACACACTGTATGAGGTTCCTGAAAAATTTGGGTAGAATTGACCCGAGATCAGGAAAAAAGGGGAAGCAAGTTGTATTTTTCCCAGACAGTGGCTTATAATTGTTTTCTCTGTGTATGAAATGATCTAACTCTCCAGTTTGGCTCTTCACTGTCTGTCAGGTTCATGTGCTTGTGGTCAGAGCCTGTCAGTATCCTTTCTCCTGACCACAGATTCTTTCTACTCTTCTCCAGGAGTCAGGGTTGGTTTCCAGCCCCTGCAGGAACCCGCTGCTGTCCCTTCTACCTTGGGCATCACATGGGTCCCGTACTCACAGAAGCTCACAGATCCCTTATCTGTTATTTAGCTTTAGAAAAACTCATCCCATCTGGTTGAACCCTTCTGTCGCCTTGAATTCACATTCAACTAGTCCAGCTTCTCAGACAAACTTTTATATGACAGAAATAGGACTCTGAGTGCCTGGTAACTTTGACTCTTTTGGCCTAAGAAATATGATCTATTAGTGATTTGATTTGGAAAGCAAAAGGTCAGGGATTCACTCAGAGCAGAATGGTCTCATGCCTTTTTATATGGGAAAAATAAGAATGCTGTTCTGACTTCTGTCTGTCCTAGTCAGGCAAAACATGACACACATATTCATATCCATATACCTATGAGTATATGTGCCTTGGGTATGTGTGGGTATATATATTCATATGTATGGTTAATATTTACATTTTTTAATGTACTGCAGCAAAAGACATGTTACTATTAATCTTAAAATACTCTCCTTTGCTTTGAATGTATTTATACCATTGTCCTTGCTACTTTTGCAAGATCTCTTTTAGTGTCTTTAGTTGTGTTCTCCTGCCTACCTTGATATCCTGAATCAATTCAGGGAGTCATTTTGATTTAGGGAAAGATTCAAAAGCCTCCTGGTGAATAAAGCATAGGAGAACAGCCATAATGCTCTCATGAACCTTCCTTTCTATTGGGTGACTCCCACTAGCAGCATTTATCATAGTTCTGAATGTATCTTGTAAAGAGATGGAAGGAGTCTTCCAGAATGTTTCAGAGAGTGACAGAACTATGGGATAACTGTATTTGAAATAAGGAGTATTTTGAAGTGGGTTAATGACAGTGTTCCTGTTACTGTAATAAATTTTTAAAAATTTAAACATTTTTGAACCACATTGATTAGATTCATAGATTAGAGTTAGTAACACAGTGGTTCCAAGTATTGGAGACCGAGGGCTGGAGTTTAGGTTTCTACTTTGCAACTCCGTGGTTGCATGACCTTGGGCAAGTTAAATTCTCTATGCCTAGATTTCCCCATATATAAAATACAACTAACTTTTTTTAATCATGAATTTACTGTGAAAAATAAATGCTACTATTTGTGAGGTACTTAAAGCAGTGAGTCCGGTATATAGCAGGTGTTTAAAATGAGGAGGCTGGAAGGAAGCTACACTAATTGTGATCATTATTTCTCATCAGTAAGACTGGACATTCAGAATTTTAGTACTTTGGAATTCTATATGTAGTTCCTGGCAGGGAGTCCTGGGAAGCAGAATAATCATCTGCACTAAATCTGGTATTAGTCTTGTGATGTTTCCAGTGAGTGTTTTGTAAGGCGTCCCTCTAGGGGTTTTGAACAGGTCCACATATCGCATAGGAGCATTATCAATTTCATTGTTTTATAAAATTCTGCTTCTTTTGTTCTCAGAGTTCTAGTGGGATCAAAAGAGAATGGTGCAAATGTGAAAATTCATCAAACAAGACTTGAAATGCAAACAAGACTTTAGGAAGGCTTGGAGCGCAACCCGAGTCCTGTTCTTGACTCACTCTGGATAATTTGCTTTCTTTATTATTTCTTTACTTGGTCTCTGGCCTTTAAGTCAGTGTAGATCTCTCACTTCTTCTCCTGAAGAGCTGTAAGTCCTGCTGACTATATCTCATAGATTTCTTTGAGATTTTTAGATAAGAGAAGATACAGAAGTTTTTCTGTATCTTCTGTATCTAATTGGGTCCTAATGTCCTATTTTTCCCATTGATTTTTCATCTTGACTGTATCTTCCAACTTAATCGGGAAGCTGGTCAGTACCAAGTGTTTGTCTCATGCCATGGTTATATGTGGTCGATTGCCTCAGAGAACATTTTATTTCTTGCATGTTTTTCTAAATTAAAAAAAAATTGCTTGGATAGATCGGTAGAGCATGTGCCCAACCTGTCACTGCCTATGCACCCCAGTATTTTATCATTCCCCAATGTCTCCTACCCAGGTGTCATCTGAGAAAATGTTCAGTGCCTCACTACAGGGAGTTTCGGAGCTATATTGAGAGCCTTGAGCTATGTGCTTATACCTATTTTGCCATGTATCCTCTTGTATTATCTAGATTAATTCTAGGTGCTTAGCAGATAAGCATTACAATCTGGGTGGCGTACCAATCTATCCGGCTGTGCATGGGGAGTCTTTGCCTCCACACCGTCACCTTGGAGCCAGCAGTGGGAGCTTTGCCATCTTCCCTAAATGGCTTCCAAAGTGGCCCCCAGCATAAATATCCAGTCACAGATCGAGAAAGAGAAAAAGAAAATTGGTAGGTCTTTTTACATTTTTTTTTTTGGTAAAATGTCACAGTACATAGGTAAGATTTAACATCAGATAGAATTATGATTCACCATGGTGAAACAGCAGCTAAAAATGGGAAATTGACAGCTTTCCTTTTATCTACTTATTCTTTATTACTTAGAACCATGGCATGTTGGAAAAAAGTCTCAAAGGCAACTTGCTCATTTTCCTCTTCCCAGGAGATGGAATCCCAGAACCTAGAACTTCCCGCCCCTGAGTTAGTCATGGTGCTTCTTTTGACCCATGAGACCCACGTCTGTGAGAATGGCTCTGACATTAGCCTTTATCCTCAGTTTAAGTCTTACGTCTGGCACTTAGAACAGATTGAGTCATATTTCCAACAAAGGGATTGTTTTAATAACTCCACATAGTAGTGGACACATGGCATATATGAAATAAGTAGTATCTGTCATTCTTGATATCCTGAATTCTTAAGTAGCCAAAATAATTCCTCACCTTCAATCCAGGCCCTCAGATGCCCTTCCACACTGATTCTGGGTTTGGTCACATATCTTGCTTGGACCAATGAGAAAACAGTGAATGTCATACAGATCTGAGAAATACATGGAGGTTTCCCATTTCTTGCTTGTCTTGTGGATGCTTGTAATTTTTGTTTTATAAAGAGCCCAGGATCACCAGGTGGAGGAGGATGAACGTTTTGCCTCAAAGCTGACTTTGAGCTGATTACCAGATGTGTACGTGGAGGTATCCTAAGTCAACCCAGGTCACAACTACCTAGGTGACCTACAGAGCAGTGAAACTAATAACTTGTGTTGTTTGAAGCCATTACATTTAGGGCAATTTGTTATCTAGCTGAAGAAAACCGATACACTTGAAGGCAACCATCAGTTCACTAAATTCATCACATGGCATTGTCCAACTGCAGGAGAGAATGGAAAATGTGAGGAATCCAGAAGGAAAAAGAATCATGCCCTAGAACAGTTGGCCAATATCTGCCACACTGATTTACCTTTACTTTGTAAAATAACCCTTGGGTGGTAATCAGAGTGTAACAACTTTGCAGGCAAGTTCCTTGGACCTGGCCACTAGATAGTTACTTTTACTCTGTTTGGCACTGGAAATAGGAACAAGGAAATGAGACAGATGTGCTGCCATCCTGGGAGGTTGTTTGGTAAATCAACTCCTGCCAAGGTTCATCTGCAACCCTGAGAGATAAAAAGAGAAGCTTGGGGGCAAAATCCACAAGGTACAAAAGGTTGTAAGCTTTGAGTCCTTAGAAGAGCTTTTTGTTTATTCTCATTGGGAAGGAACACTTGGGTGTCCATCTTTGAGAGCTATGTGCATGTTTGATGTAATCCTCCCAGAGTCTAAGGTACTCGTCCCTCATCCTCTGAGAACTAAGGGCAAGCTAGCCCAGTACTGTTTGCTCCAATATATCCAAGGCTGTTTGTTAGTGAAGCCCCTTTAACTTTTCATCCCCTCCTTTCATTTAGATTTCTGGTCTTGGATAATCTGGAGGATATAAATCTGATGAAGAAGGCAGGCTGACTATGCAAAATACACTCTGCTTTGGAGCCAGGCTGTCCAGGTTCCAATTCTGCCCCTTTCTCTGCTTCTGCCTCATTAATTAGCTCTCTAAACAGCTTCTCTAAACCTTCATTGTGAGGATCAAACTGATATTTATAAGGAGTCTGGCACACAGTAGGCACATATTAAATTTTAGCCATAATTATCATCATCATTATCGTAATTGCAATTGACATTGTCATCATCCTTGTCATTATCTGATTTCTTTTTTCTTCCTTTAGCTCCTTCCCACTAGTCTAATGGGAAAAATATTGCAATTTGGGGAAAAGAGCCCAGAAAACAGAGGGCAGATAAGGGAGCAGATAGTGAAACACTGAACTTGTCTTACAACTAGAATCACACCCCACAGTTGCATAGTTAATTGTAGTTCTCAAAGGGCTATGATCTGGATAATCTCATTTAGCACGACAGTTCTCTGAGACAAAGGAAACATGTAATTAGGGAAAACTAAAATATAGATAGGGACTAAGAGATGGAAGGGGGCAGGAGGATAGGAAGGAAAGGGCTGAAAAAATAGAATAAAGTATGTTGTGTACCTGTACCAACTTCCCACAATGAATGTAGTCATCACATCCTGTAAACACGTACTAATAAAAATTTAAAAAACTGAATAAAAAGAGGAAAACAAAACAGAAAGACCCCCAAACACAGGAAGAGCTAAGTAACAACTGAAGTACTGAGACTGGTAACTTATTAAACTTTCTATTCAGTATACAAAACAATTCCAAATATTTTGGAATCCAATTTGTTGGCTTGGTGGTTTTCACTGTTCATTCCTGGGCTCATGGATCAATCCCCATCCTATTTAACTTATTGCAGGATTATCTACTTAAAAATTGTTTTAAATTTTACCCTTATTCCATGATGTGCAGAAGTATCCCTGTCTCTGCTGCTACTGTGTACATAGTTCCACCAACCTTCTCCAATCTCTGCATAACTAGTCTATAATAACTCTGCTCCTATAATATTACTTACTGGTCTTTCTTAAAATATGTTCTACCTTGGTCAGCTCTTCTTTAATCAGTGGCCTAGTTCTCATTCAGGTCTAGTAATATACCATCTATGTGCATTTTTGTTGTAGACTTAATGTTTCCAGCATTATATTTGAGTTTTTAGAGCTATTATTTACAGCCTTTTATGATTTGCAAGGCTGGGGGAAGCAGAGAAGGGCTTTAACAAACAAGTCTCTAGAGTCTCTAGGAGTGCCAGATTTTTTAGCAAACACTTCCAAGACAGAAGAGATATCACACAGTATGGAATAGTATAACATTAATATTTGAAATATTAAACATTGTATAGGAGACCAGAGAGAGAGGGTTGGGAGATCAGGGAGGACTTCCTGGAAGATGTGAAATGAGCTGGGTTATGCTGGGCAGCTGGATAAAAATGGGAAATGCTGTAACCAAAAGGGTAGTGTTGTAAATACATAAGGAGTTTTGGGTGTAATCACCAAGGTAGCAGTGAAGTCCATGAAGGTAGACTACTCCAGGAAATAATTTTGAAATTGGAGATAATTTGTCCTGGATTGGTTTCTAGGTGCCAGTTCATGCATTCAACAATTCAGTTCAATAAAATTGATTTCCTGATTCCCTATTATGTTCTAGGTCCCATGGATACAACAGTGAACAGGATAGAAAACTTATTTCCACCGTGCTCATTATGTTCTAAGTGTGCAGATGAGCAATTAAAAATAAGTACATACATGCCATGTTATTATGTTGACATAGCACTACAGAAAATTAGAGCGAGTGAATGTAACAGAGTGTGACTAGGCTGACTGAACAGCATTTTGGAGAAAGAAACCAGAGAAGGCCACTTGGAGTAGATGATAGTGAAGCTGAAATTTGAACAAGGAGGAGTCATTTGTGAAAATGTCTGGGTGATATGTAGGGGACTCACTAGTATGAAGGCTCTGAAATCTAAATGAGTTGGGTAGAGCTAAGGCACAGTGGGCATACCAGTGAGCCTGGTGCATCAACAATGGGATAAGAAATTAGATTTCTCTGTAGATAACTTAGAAAATATGGCTAGGTCTGGTTCTACTATTGATCAATGAAACCACAATCTCTGAGGTGAGGTCCAGTCCACAGTATTTGTATTAACATCTGTCTAGAGATTCTAACAGTTGGTCTCCAAGGTTGAGAACCACTGTATTGGAGAACAGACCAAAGAGAAGGGCTTTTTGAGTAACAGGCCCCATAATGTGTTAGTCTTCTCTTCATTGTTCACTGCCATTGTCAAAATTATCATTGTAATTAGCATTGACTCAATCACAAAACTTGTCCATGTTCAATCAAACTGCCACTGAGTTCCAGAAAAAAAACAAGAAGGTCGCCATGGAACTAAGGATAAGTATATGAAGAATTCAAGATGGCATTTCCCCTAGATATTAAAAAAGAATGAAAATTTGACTAATTCACAATTGGGAAACATTATGAGAACTTGCCATGTGCCAAACACTGGCTTCCCTGGAAATGATTTATCCTTTTATGGAACAAAGGGGAAGGAATGGGCTGGGCAAGCTACAGAAGAGAGATTTTCTGTGGAGGATATAGATGATTTGCATGTGTTGGTAAGATGATCTTTGAGAACAGTTCTAAGTTACCTGGCTTGGTAATCCTGGAATACATATAAAAATAATATCACAAATCTTGGGAGCCCAGAACTAGAAGTGTTTTTAAAGATAATAATGGCATTGAGAAATAGAAGTGGTTACAGGGGGATTTGAACATTTTGCCTGAGTGTTAGTGGGAGACCTTAAGGTTCATACCCATGGACACAGGATAGAATTCCAGTTCTGTGTCCCCAAAGAGAAAATGGATGCTGATTTGGAGCATTTGGGAAGAAACTATTTAAGAAGTAACAATAAAAATCAAATATACCATTGAGTTCTCTGATGGATAAAATGGAAATTTGGACGGAATTGGGCTGAAACTTGTGAAATAATGACAGTGAATCAATTTTGAAGAGGGTAATCTGCAGAAGAAAAAAATATCTTCTCATTAACATTTGTAATAAACTACTGAAAATTAGAAAACTTGCATGCTAGACTGGGCTAATTAGAGAAAATGATTTGAATTATCTAGGACCGTTTCTTCAGTTTTAGATTATGTGATAGCTAATCCTGTTTGTTTGTTTGTTTAAAATGTTATTGTGCTGTATTACACGGAGAGCTGGTGACTTGGCTCAGAAGCACACAAGCTTGAGGTAGCAATCAAGAAAATATTTTCCTTTCCAGGTTTTCAGGTCATAGCCTACTTTTTTGTGGTTGAAAGTGTTTGTTTTTTATTTTACTGCACCAAAAATATTTGACATGAGATCTACTTTCTTAAAATTTAAAATGCATTTTATCTGGACATCTTTAGGTTTTGTTTCTCATTGTGTGAATGGAAATAGAGATGGTATGAATGAACAAATCAATGGGCAGTATTGGATGTGACCGGTGAGTTCATCCAGTAGAAAGGAAAACTCCTGACTGAGGTATTTAATAGACTGACTTAAGTAATCATGGGTTAGAGAGTGGTCTAATAGGAGGACGCCACATGAATAGATCCTGTCCTATCTTTGTTTTTCCTAGTGACATAAGTATCTAAAGCTTGGGAAGAGAGGGCTGTCTATTTAGCTACCTCTCCTGGTTGTTAGGCACAGGCACAGATGAGGATTTTTAAGTTACCCGTGTTTACCATCTTTATAGTTGTCATGAAGCTGATTCCCTATACTCCTTATAGAAAAGCTTATATATTAGCTCTGACTTACATTTTGCTCACCTCTTGCTCTTTATTACATTAGTCAAGTTTGGAAACTAGATTGTTAGCAGCCAAACAGGCTGCTTTTTCTCTGTAGAGAGGACAGCCAATTAGTGATTAATTTTCAAAGCTTATATTCCAAGGAGGTGTTTTAGCCTTTGCTTCAATTATTCAACATGTAAAAAAAATAAAAATAACAATTAAAAGGGCTACTGAGTTGTCAAAAATCAAATTTTTCTACTCTTCTAATGCAGGTTTCTGTTCTGCTCTTCAGTCATTAGAACGAAAGATAAGATATTCTACTGGAAGCTGATTGTGAAAAAGCTTGTTCAAGATCTATAATTGTCATTCATCATGATTTTCATTGCAGAAACCAAGGACCCATCTTTTTTGGGCCCAAACTTTCTGACTGTACCAATGGGCCTATCGAGATCTTAAGTGTGTCCTATGAATGTCTAAACTGAAAGCGCAAATATGTGTTTTGATAAGTTACTGGAACCCAGATAATATAGAAGATTAATTTATAGTTTGGAAAAATGATGTAAGACATGGCATCTGTTAATGAGGCCTTTATAACCTCTTTCAGGAGTTAAGGTTTATAGACTGTGAACCTTATTTTTAAGGTTCTTGGTAATTTCAAAGTTTATGTATGTATTAGCTCTCCCCTCGCTGGAACATAATACCTGGCACTTGTAATTCCACTGAGAGTATTACTGTGGCCCATGGTTTCGAGGATTCAGTCCATGGTTGGCCAGGTGAAGGCAAGAACATTACAGCAAAGGGCATGGCAGAGTGAGGCTGTTCCCTTCTTGGAAGCTGAGAAGTGGAGGGCAGGGGAAGAATGCCTGCAGGAGGTATATCCTCCAAAGCCCACTGTCTCCTCCAACTGGGCCCCACATCCACACAGCATATCTAACTATGACCATCAGTAGATCAATCCCATGATAATTATAGTACCCCTATGATCCAATTGTTTTCTTCAGGAGTCTCTTAATCCAGTCAAGTTGACAGTTAGGATTAATGAGCACATCATAATAGAGACCATGTAGCCTAATGTGATGCTCACAGGGGGACTATGGACCATCAGAAAAGAAGCAAAGTTCTCAGAGGAAATGGTTGCTGAAATGGAGTTTCACCAACCTGGCAAAATTGCAGTCTTCATGATCAGTGACTTTGTATTTCCATTTCTCCCAGGCAGGGATCTAACCCAGTCTAGAATTCTAGGCGCTTGATGTGAGTAGGACTTTTAATGTGACTTCTTGTATGAAACAAAAAAGAAAAAAGTGAAGGTCCCAAAGTAAGGTTACTTGACAGTCAACAAAAAGTCCTCATGAATATAATGATTGATTTTCCCACATCTACTAGCTTATTCCTAGCATCATAAAATAGACACCTCAAAAGCAAACTTTTTACATTTTTCCAGCCCATAACTAACTCCATTTCATATACACTTATTTGGGAAGCATTTTATTGAAGTGGTTCCTCACTTTTGATAATTGAAGATCATTTATTCATTAATGCATTTATTTTATTTATTTATATTTGAACTCAGGACCTTATGCTTGCCAGAAAGTAAGTTTCCAGGGATTTATGTGTATGAAGATAGACATGGCAAGTTTGGAGAACTTTGATGTTTATAAAACATGTTGGAATATAAAGAGTACTTTTGGAAAAATATTGCAAAAATACTTCCTCTAGAGTCTACTGTAATGTTGGGCATATAGCTGTGGGCACTTGAAGTTTTCTCACTTAAATAAATCAAAAGAGACTTGAGTTGTAAGATTTGAGTGGTAACGTTTTTCAAAGGCCTCTCCAGTGGTCAAGTGGCACCTGTACTGGAGTAGGGACACCTTCATTCAAGCTTCTCTGTCTCTCTATGTATTTGTATTATTTGCCTCTTTCCACAAAGCTCCCTCTCTATGACCCACACGCAGTTCTATCCTCACTGGCTTGTGTGCTGGCTCTGTGAAACCTTGGGCCCCTACTCTGTGCAGTGATGAGGTTTTTACTCCTTCCTTTTTAAGTGACTCCACCCTGAAAGTGGGCATTTTCTTTTCTTCTTTTTCTTTTTTTTTTTTTGAGACAGGGTTTGCTTTGTAGTTCAGGCTGGCCCTGAGCTCGCTATGTAGCCCAGGCAAGCCTGGAACTCAGCAATCCTCCTGTCTCTGCCTCCCAAGTGCTGGGATTACAGGCGTGAGCCACCATGCCTGGCACTGTGGTATGTGGTGTTGATTTCTGGTGGGTGTGAGTTACCACGTCCAGCATTGAATGTGATTACCAGGATCGAACTCAGGACCTTGCACTTGTGAGGCAGGTGCTGGAACCACTGAGCTAAATCTCCAGCCCAATGGGGATTTTCTTAACTGCAAGAATTTACGAGTAGGACCAGGGATTGTAGGTAAAGTCTTTAAACTTCTTTCTTCTTGATTTTCTTTTGGATATAGTGTCATTTAGTTAATCTGGATGTAATTTGTCCATTCCTCAAGTCTGGATTTCTCAAGGATTTTGGATTAGGTCACATATGTTTATTATGTATCTATTGATTTCAGGAAATTGTGGTTCAAGATGAAGCCAGGTAGCAGATTTGAAAAATGGACAAGTGCCCTAACTATGCTTTAGACTCAAGTGAAAGTGGTGAACTAGGGCAGAAAGAATACTGAATTTGGGCCAGGTGTGATGACAAATGCCCCTAACCTTGGCACTCATGAAACTGACACAGGAGGATTGTGAACTTGGGGCCAGGCAGGACTAGACAGAAGGTCTCAGTTCCAACTTCCCAGTGACCCCTCTAAACTGTTGGATTTCAATAGCTAAATGCCAAATAAAATCACTTACCTTGTTTGAAATCTTCACTATCATTTCTTACAAAATATAAATCAGTTGTTCTCTGTCTATACACAAAACTTCAGAGATTCAAATATTCTTATGTTGGTGAAATTAGGTTGCAAATGATCTGGTTAGCACTGATTACTAAAGAGGTTAGAAGGTTGTCTGATTGGTTCCCTTCATAAAGGTCAGGGACAGTGCACTGCCCACCAACCCATGAAAATACCAGGGACCAAAGGGGACACAGGCATGACCATAATGGTGCAAGAAAGTTAATGTATTTGTCTTTTACATCAGCTCTGCCTGAAGGCTGTCAGCAGGTCTTTCTCTGCAGTCAGATGTATGGCTTCAGAGTAACATTGTTTTACTCTGGCATTTGGAAGCTAAACAAGGCTGGAGAGAACAGGAGGCTCATTTTCCTATCAAATGTCTATCAATCAGTGCAATTAAAGTCCAAATGGAATAATTTATGGGAGATCCATTGCTTTTCCCCCTTGCTAGTCAGTCTCTGTCTCTTTCTCTCTCTGTCGCTGTCTCTCTATCTTTCTGTGAGCCTGCCTGTCTCTGTCTACCCTACATACACTCAGATTCTCTCCCTCATGATTTGTTTTCCTGCTCCTTGTCCAGCCTGTATACATGAAAAGCATAAATCAGTTAGGAGATGATTACTCCTGTCTCTTTGGCTTGTCTCTCTTGATTGCATGTTAGTATGGCATCAGATTCTCATGAAGCGATATCTACCTCCAAAAATACTTCTGCCACTTTTAATGGGGTTCATTTAGATGGTAATTATCATAGGTGATTAATGAAGGAAAACATTTTGTTTTAACTTATTTTCTTCAAAAGTTATATACACAGAGATCCAAAGCTATGCAGGAAGAAAAGTGCTCTGCAGAAGGTTGATTTTCACAATGAGCTACCCTTAACCCTTCTTCTGCTATTTTTGGAGGATGAATGTTAAGTTTTGGGGTGTGGCAAAGCACTCTCAGATTATCCTAAAGGAGGTGGATCATATATTTAATACTTAATTATAAAAGGCTTAAGTATAGTGACTAAATTACAATGTAGTACATAGTGATATTAGAGGCCTTCCCTTTCAATAAGATTCAGCTATATTTCATATTGAAATTTTAAAAATATATAGAATATACATGAAAGGTTGAGAATCAAGAGAAAAGTAGAAATTTCTTCTATTGCTTCAATAATTATTTATATTTAATTTTATATTTAATACACTGAATATTACTTAATAGCAATATTACAATATTTAATTTTATTTTTAGTATATGTGCTGCCGAAGCAAGCACAATATTTAATTTTATTGCTTCTTTAATACAGAAAATAGTGACCCTTTTAAATTTCACTAATAAATGAGGAGAAAAGACGAAGAGATTAAGATGAATAATGTAGGTCAGATGTCCATAAAATATTTCTGATGTTTATTTCCTGTGTCATGAGATTTTCAAAGCAGAGTATTTTTTTTTTTTTTTGAGACGGGGTCTCACTTTGTATTTCAGGCTGGCCCTGAGCTCATTATATAGCCCAGGCAAGCTTTGAACTCAGCAATCCTCCTGTCTCTGCCTCCCAAGCGCTGGGATTACAGGTGTGAGCCACCACGACCAGCACTGTAGTTTGTGCTATTGATTGCTGGTGGGCGTGAGTCACCACACCCAGCATGGTATGTGGTTACCGGGATCGAACTCAGGACCTTGCACTTGTGAGGCATGTGCTGGGACCACTGAGCTAAATCTCCGGCCCAAAGCAGGGTATTTCTTATCTGGCCAGTGCAGTTTAGATATCATTTCATCCCAAGAAAAGTACATAATGGTGAAAGCAAAGATGAATATTTATCACATATCTATACCAAGTAACTATATTTTTACGTACACAATTTAGTCATCCTATGCATTAGACAATTTGGATAGAGAGAAAATTAAAAGTCAGAAAAGCTGAGTAACTTAATCATTATGACACAGTCATGACACATCAGAGTCAGGCATGTCTGAATCACAAGTCTGTGTTCCTCATGTCATGTTGCAATACCCAATAAATAATTTGGTCAACAGTCTTAGATTTTCTCAAAGCAGGAGAATATGTGCATTGACTCTTAGCTTTTTCCATAATGCACTGACAGAAACAGTTTGAGAACAGTTCCTGGTGTTGTTTCCTCTAGTACACACCTCTCTGCTGCCTGTCTAGCACCTGCATGTGGCTAGTCCGGGCCAGGTCTTCTGGGATATGTCAAGTAGAAAAAAAAGCTCTGCATCGTGGCTCAGTGATCTGCTGGGGGAAAAGTGCTCCATGTGTGTGTTTTGTAAGAAGTCATGCTATAGGGTGTGAACATCTATGAACAGAATCACGAAGACAGGGCCAGGTTCCCGGAGGAATGACTTAGATGAATCTTTCCAACCTAGTGGTTCTCAAGCTCAATTGCATGTCTGATGCCTGGAGAGCTTATTTAAAACACAAGTTCCTGGGCTTTACCTAGAATCCTTGGAATGATAATCTTTTAGGGTAGGGCATGGCGCAGGAATATTTATTTTATCAATTTCTCCCAGGTGATTTTTTTTGCCCAGCCAAAGAATAGCCTCTGAAGACCCCTGTGTGTGTGTGTGTGTGTGTGTGTGTTAACCTTCAAATTAAAAACGTCACTCTGAAGCCACATGAGCTAGCTGAGAGTCTATCTTATAATAAAAGGTGTTCAGGGAAAAATAGCTTCAACTTCTTCAGCAACAGATGCTTTTGTTCAATAAACTTCGTTTGCAAAATACCCTATTTTATAAAAGTCTCTGGCACTGGATAGTAAGTCTGTTTTCAAACCCTGTTTATTGTTGTTGTTGTCGTGTGTTGCTGCTGAGAACAGATAAGGCCACAGACATGCTTAGTTAGCATCTTGGTTCCTTATCCTATTTTTTATTTGACTCCTGACTCCAAAGTGTCTGCACTTAGGACTTTTCTTTTTCATCTTTCTTGCTTTTTTTATTGATTACATTTTTCTCAGCAGATTGATTACTTGACTATCATCTAGACATAGACAAAATGATTAGAAATGGCATAAGAATGAATTGTGTCATAGTAATTTGGTATGGGAGGAGAGGATCAGGGAAGAGTCCAGAAGCCTGAATTTGAGTTTGTCTGAGGAGGAAATGATGATTCCAAATAGTGCCTTTTTTCCATTTGCATTCCCTTGGTAGCTAATCCTCTCAGCATAATCCTCTTAACTGCATGTGTTCCATCAGTACTTTATCTGATCTACTTCTGTGACAATCCTTTCTATGTTTACTAGCTTCCTCCTTTTTTTTTTTTTGAGAATCTCTGGATGTTTCATGGGAAAGTTATTCCTGTTTCTCTGATTTTGTGCACCTTTGAGTTCTTAGGATGGTCAGACAATCCATAAGAACCTCTGGACAATTTAGAGTTGGGTTAAAAGGTGGCATAGTTTCAGCTTTCACATTTTGGTAGGGAGAGACCTAAACAGCAACTTTCCTTCTCTCAAAGCTGGTGCTTAGTTTGTGTGTGGTTGGCACAGATGAGGGGATCGTGCTGAATAAGAGAATGTACTATAGAGGGAACTAGGGAAATAACATTTGCTCATGCATCAGGTGTTGAGAACATTGGGCAGTAGTTAACATTCCTTAATAAACCTGACTGTTGCTTTTCTGTATGTCACCAAGGCTATCAAAGTAGGACAGGTGGCTGCCTTCTGAGGATAGATTAAGGCAGAGACAAGACTGCACACCTAGTCCTCTTGGAGTTCTGCTTCCTGTAGAGAAATGACCCGAGGGCTAAAAGGCAGTACACAACTTGCTGTAGTAGGTCAGTCCCCTGGCTTTTTTATGCCATAATAACTTTTCAGTAGGGAATTCAAATCCCTTTAAATTAAAATACCCTGGAGAGAGGTCCAACCTTAATCCCTTTATCAACTTCCTGTATAATTATCAATTAATACTTTAGGAGAGATTAGCTGGGAACCAATGGAAATCGAGAAAGTGATGGCAAAGTCTCCTTCTGGTGTCACTACTACTAGCAGCGTGACCTTGTTTTTTTCAATTTCTTTAGGTCCAGAGACCCTCATTTATTAAGCAAAGGCACTAGGTGATAGCATCTCTAGCTTCCATGCATTCATCCCTGGGTTCCTAGCTGAAAGATAATTGGTAAGAGACTCCCTCACTTCACAGCTTTCTTCACTGTGTCCCTGCCACTCATACCACAGGATTGTGGGTCTAGTGAATCAAAAAGAGTGCAGCCAGGGTGAAAACCTTGGGGAGCTAAGTGCCAGAGTTGCTTAGGTGCAAAACTCCGGCAGCTGCATCCCAGAGAGGAGTTTTCAGAGGAGGGGGTATCTTAGGAGATGTCAGAGCCCAACTGCAGAAAAATAGGCTGATATGATCAGAAAGGATGCCAGGCCATTGTGGACACCTGCCATGCAGAATGACATCAAGTGACTGTCTGAACAAGGCATGAAATCCCTTTTGACTTTGAAGAGACCCCCAGGCCTCAAATCTCAAATCTGCACTGATAGCGCTGCTGCAGCAGACCTGGCTTTCTTGTGTCAACACGATGCCAGTGTTTCTGTGGATACAGGGTTTGAGTTTAGAGAACAGGATTCTGCTGTGATCCCTGAAGCTAAAACAAACCCAAGTATCACTGTTATTTTTAACTTCTGCCTCTCCAACAATCTCTAGCACTAGGCTAAATACTTTTACTTCATTCAAGTTATGAGCATTTGTAGTTAACTACTGTGGACCATCAGTTTCTTATCAATACAAATAAAACACTTCTGCTTCTACCTATAATTATGACTAACCTTTACTGAATGCTTACAGTGTACCAGGCCCTGGGGGAAGCATTTTTAATGCATTATTTCTTTAATACAATAATCTTAACAGATAGGTAAGAATTACTATTTCTATTTTACAAAGTGTATTTTTTTTGAGACAGGGTCTTGCTTTGTAGTTCAGGCTGGCCCTGAGCTCACTCTGTAGCCCAGGCAAGCCTCGAACTCAGCAATCCTCCTGCCTCTGCCTCCTGAGTGCTGGGATTATAGGCATGAGGCACCATGCCCGGCCAGAGTGTATTTTTTTAAATTGAATTATTTATTGGTACATTTTATAGACAGCTCACAATCACACTCAACATTGGGGAATTAGTACCAGTATATGACACAAGTTAATTCTCATTTTTACCCAAATCCCTACCCACCCACAACCCCCACCCCCTATATACATGTTATTTCTTTTTCTTTCCAAATCATATTTATTCTTTCCCCTCATTACTTTCTCCTACCACATTGCCTTTGAATATTTCCTACTGAATTGGACTAAGTAGGAGTTTGTAGAAGGAAGAGGGTTTATGCTCTCAATTTTTCCTAAATATTCAAGACAAGAGACTATATTTTCATTACCTAATAGTACCTCAGTAGCTTTCTGTTTTAATCCTTGCCATGGGCAGTCATTTCAGTGAGGACCAAGTGGGGGACTATTTGGACAGGGGTACTGATGGAGGTGGTGAGGGAGTTATGAGCAATGCATGGCAAATAATCTACAACTGGGTAAAAACAGTTTAAGATGCAGTCGGCTTCTAGAGTTCACTCATGAAAAGTTTCTGTTGATTAACTTCCTCACATCACCAAGGATAAGATCAATAGACTAAATTCATCCCTTTCATTCTCCCTATGTATGTTTTCCTCTGGTGTTTTCATGTCCTTCCTTATTGAACTTTCTAAATTCCAGTCTCATGATTTGAAAAGTGGGATTAATAATACCTTTAATTGACCGTTCAAGAGAGGGGGAAAATAGGAGAATTAAATGAGCTAGCAAACTTTAAAATACTGTATTGATGCTTAACTAATAAATATGTCAGGCCTAATAGAGACCATATTGATTGCTGACTTATTATTTGTCACTGACTGCAGAATGACATTTCCCTTATTTGGAAGAAATGTCTTCTGGATTTATTTTTTTTTAAAGACTGTCACTTTTCATTGTCTTCCTTCTCTGTGAAATAAGAGCATATCAAGGAGAATTTAATTTTTTAAGTGTGGTAATTGGCAAGGAAGAGAAAAGAGAAGAAAAGTAGAAAGCTGTCTGCTACTTAGCATACACATGAGTGTGTTAATTTAATTAGAACTGCCCTGTATAAATATTAAACTCAATTCACTTTCTTTTACAGCATCTTTTGTTTTCAAAGTATTCCTAGTTATGGATCATCTATTACAAATTCTTCTGAATTTAAGGGAGTTAATGAAAGAAAAACAATTCAGATGTAATTGAACCAAAAGAACTTTTTTTCTGTTTTTTGGGGGGTTTTTGTTTATTTCTGAGACAGGGTCTCACTTTTGTAGTTCAGACTGACCCTGAGCTCACTATGTAGCCCAGGCAAGCCTCAAACTGAGCAGTCCTCCTGCCTCTGCTTCCTGAGTGCTAGGAATACAGGCATGAGCCACCACACCTGGAGAGAGCTTTTCATTTTAACCCATTTTTTCCTGTTATTTTGCTATGTCCAGCTTATCAAAGGCTAAGGGAATGTTTGTTTTTCAGTGATGTTTGTTTTCTTAGAAGACAAATCTTGTCTTCTAAGATTTGTTTTCCACACTCCTCCAGTGGAATGCACACTTGTGTAGTTTTCCTGGGAAAAGATTAGAATGCTTTGTATCTTTACACTCCTAGTTAGTTATCAACTATTACTGACTTTCAGACCCTTGCCGGGATGTGGGATATGGGCTGGGATGTTTGGTTATACTGCTGAATTGTTACTTTTTCTCATTACCGAAACAAAATATTCAACACTGAAAACTAAAGGAGAAAAGATTTATTTCAATTTGAAGGTTTATTTTAACAACAGTAGACAAGCAGAAAGCCAGTGTCTTTGTCCGTGGTTCTGAAAAAAATCCATAAATGAGTAGTAGGCACAGTTATGCTACAGGCTTGTTTCCAAAGACAGAGTCCACAGCCCAGGTGCCCAAAGAACATGGACACTTATTAAGGCTACATGCAAAAGTCAGAACTTTGTTCTTTCTTTCAACTCTTTGATTATCTGAAGAGTGGTTTCACTGTGAAGTGTATTTGGACCAAGCTGAAAATTTCTATATGAATTTTAGATGACACCCCGTTTGGAGGAAATTAACTTGCACTGTGTAACTGTTTATTCATTCAACAAACGTTCTTAACATTGTGTTTGTGCAGTGGAGAACTGTTTTAAATGCTGAGTAGTTAGTGAAGAGCAAAGTAAAACCTCTACCTACATGACTCTCACAAAGTCTGGATGTGTGTCGCCCCATGGAAACGTCATTCAAGAAAGCTAATGTGGTGTCAAAGTGACTTCTTGTTGGAGGATGAGATGGACCAGTGTGGGAGGTTGGAAATACCATCCATCACAAGGATACTGCACAGCAACTGTAAATCAAGCCATAAAGAGTCAATACAAAAGAATGAGAAAAAGTAACTCAGGGCCAACAACTACATGAACAGCCATGTGAGGAAAAGAGGGGGAAGCAGAGATGCTGCCACTGTTGCCTAATGCTACAAAGACAAAACGAAGAAGCAAAATCAAGAAAGTTCTACAGGAAGGGAAAAAAACAGATATTCCCAAATTGGGTTTTCAGTTGTTTCAGAAAAACAATCTTAACCTGAGATCTCTTTCCTAAGAGAGAAGGAAGGAAGGAATATGGAAGGGCCTTGTTTTTTATAGTGGTTGAGAGAATTACAAAACGTAGTTTCTATGTATGGTCTCTCTCCCCAGTTTATTACACATCCTCCCAGTTAACCAACAAAGCATTTGAACTTGTCACTCATAAATTGAATCCCATTTTCTAAGAGCCAGTGGAGCACATCGATTTCTTTACTGTCAAGTGTTCTATTCTAAATCCCTCCTTCTCCAGGTACTTGGGCTGCGGACTTCCTCTCTTGAAAAACAGGCCAGCAGTGTTAGTGTGCCTTTAGCACATGTATGGATTTCTTCAGAACCATGTTCAGAGCCACTGAATTTCTGCTTCCCTAGAGCTCACTGAGGAGCAGCATGAATAAATAAATAGTCAGGTTTAGGACAAGGCTCTCAGTTTCCATGGTGGAAATTACCCCTTTCAGCAGAAAGAATTTTACTTAGAGCCCTTTATTTTCTCTTTCCCTTGGAAAATTGCATTTTTGGCTGTCAAAGCATTTGAGAGTCTACAGGTTGGTTTTCAGGTACCTGGAGGATAGCAGACAGTTGCCATGGAAATTGATGTCTTGTACATTTAATACTCCAGGGGAACCATCAGTGACAGGTGTCCCACTAGTGACTGAATTGTCTTTTATTTTAGGCATAGCTCTCAGCCCAGTAACCATTCTTAGGTAGGAAGTAGGCCCAGTTGTTAACCGAACAGAAATTTTAGGATTGGATCTAAAATCTGGGCCATCATATTGTCACATCAGGAATTAAGAAAATTACTACTCACCAGGAGTTTACTACTGAAATATGCATACTTATGAGGGTAAATTCTGCCCCACATGTCAGGATTTACCATATTTGGTTGTACAATTCAAACCCAGATGAACTCACTTTCAGCCCTTTTTAAATCCCTATAAGTCCAAGGTTATTACTCTCCTACTCTTACCTTTCCTACATTTCCTTTTTATCTTCTCAGTAGCTACATTTAAAAGTGAGGTTTTCCTAAAGTACCTCAAAATGGCTATTCAAACCATAGGCCTATCTGTGTATCTCATTCTGAATCCTCTGAGTGGGCCTACTTTTACTTATTTTCTAACATTCTATGCCTTTCTTAAAGTTTTGAAATGTGAATATTGGTAGTCTGTTTCTTCTTGATGACCACACTCACAAATTTGAACTGGCCTTCATCCCATCACAGCAGACCTTTTAGCTTCTTGAGTGAGGAGTCCCAGATGGAGCTGCTAGAGATAACTCAAAGGTTGGAGTTGATCAGCTCTTTGGTGCCAGCTTTGGCCAGATCCAAGTGGCTTCAAAAAATGATAGCATCATCTACCTGATATCTATTTCTTTCTCAGTGTCCAATTGCTGTCATTGGAAATCCAAGATACTCCATAATGTGTGTTTGCATTCCCAGAGCAGGAATCAGTAAAATTAAGGCTGCCTGGTGGAGAAGTTTACATTTTACTTGACTCACAAATTTCTTCAACACCATGGCTTGAAGAAGGATTAACAGAGATGTTCATATAGTATTTCATTTGGTTTTCAAACAGAGCTCATGATAGAGCTTAGAAAACTGATCCTACCTTGTGACATGTTTAGTCCTCCATCCTGTTTTACTTATGAATATTCTCTCCCCCACACCATTCTCATCCTTTTCTTTTCTTTTTTTTTTTTTTTGCTTTTGAGACAGGGTCTCGCTTTGTAGTTCAGGCTGGCCCTGAGCTCACTATGGAGCCCAGGCAAGCCGCCGCAAACTCAGCAATCCTCCTGTCTCTGCCTCCCGAGTGCTGGAATTACAGGCATGAGCCACCACGTCCGGCATTGTGGTATGCGGTGTTGATTGTTGGTGGGCGTGTCTCCACGCCCAGCATTATATGTGGTTACCGGGGATCGAACTCAGGACCTTGCACTTGTGAGGCAGGCACTGGAACCACTGAGCTAACCCTCCGGCCCTCTCATCCTTTTGTTAAGGCTTAGAGACACTTTCTGTGATTCAAGTCTGGTTCCTTCACTGTTATCTGTGAGAAGATTTCTCTGTAATTAACTCATTCTCTCTGCCTCTGTCTCTTTCTATCTCTCCCTTGCTCCTTCCTGGATAATCTTCAGCTTCTCTCTTCTCTTTGGCTTCATTTTATCACCTTAATGTTGTTTTTCCGCTCTCACCAACTACCAAATAACCCTCCCCTGATCCCATATCATTCTAGTTTCTTAACTTGTTTATTTTTAAACAAAACCATCATTCATTACCCACCTTACTGAAGTCTGAATTATTTTCCACCAGATCTCGTCAGTTTTTCTTAAGCCAATGATCTCTTGCAGAACTTGTTAGCTTTTGAGTATTTTCCATTTCTGAATGTGGCTGGACCGTGCCAAGCCAGCAGACTCTGGCCCTTCCCTGGCCCTTTGTCACGTCCCCTCCACCCAGCCGCGCTCTGCGGACTTTTTCCTTAGCAACTCTTCATCCCCCTTTCTTCTCTCTTCATACTAGCACTGCCCATGTTCAGGTCCTTGTGGTTTCCTACTTCACCACTTAGCAGCCCCCTAGCTGACATCTCTTCTTCTAGTCCGTGGCTACTCAAGTCCATCTTCCCATGTCACCAAAGCATTTCTCTTGTGCCTTCACTATGTGAAATTCAAAGCCGTCCTGAGCATAAGCTGTATCACCACATTGACTAAAGGATAGTGAATGGTTCACTTCTCTTTCTAAGATCCCTCTTGTCCCAGCCTCTACCAACTTTTCTGCCTTTTGCTCCACCTACCGTTTACCTTGCCTTTTTAAAATTGAATTCTTTATTGGTACATTTTATATACAGCTCACAATCACACACAACATTGGGGAATTTGAACCAGTATATGACACAAGTTAATTCTCATTTTTACCCACATCCCTACCCACCCACAACCCCCGACCTCTTATATACATGCTCTTTCATTATCTTTCAGAATCATATTTATTCTTTCCCCTCATTATGTTCCTTACCTTACCTATTTACTTCCAGCAGCACGTGGTTGTGGGTGGTTCTGCCTATTTAAGATATTGTTTCACAGACCTTTGCTTGCCTGCGTTTTCCCCTCTTCCAAGTACTGGTCTTTATTTTTTGCTTAGGTATTTCCTACTCATCCGTTGAGAATCAGCTCAGGACTCATCTTTCCAGGAAGCCCACTGCAGCATTGCTCTGTCCACTTTATCCCCGCTGTACCTTTGGTCCCTCCACTTCTGCTGCTATAACACACCATTCATATGGCCACTGCCACACAGATGCCACTATGTTGGGATTATCTGCGCATGCTTTTCTTTGTCTCCATGTATGTGCTGACCCTCCCAGTGCATATTCTATGTTTACAGCACTGGGTAGAGTTCTCCACATTCAGGAAGTGCTCAGTTAAACCTAAAGCTTTTGTGCCAAGTTTAGAGTAGCTTAGAGGAAACCCAGCTTTTCCTGTTGAATAAGAAGGCAATTTTAGGTCAATGGGTTGAAAATTTTTGCAGGAAGGCTCTAAGTCTCTTTGCCCTCATCACAGAAATGATGATTTAAACTAAATGACTTCTAGACAGTCTTTGGTTCATCTCTGCCATGGGAAAATTACAAAGCAGGATGGTTTTTTCTAACTTTTCATTGAATAAAGTAAACCCACTGCTCAGGATTTGAAGCCTATGATGATTTTACATCAAAGCTATGATAAATAAGGACAAATGTTCATTGACAACAATAACTATTGATAAATGCTGTAATCTGGGAGAAAAATGCAACCATAGACAGATATTAGTAAATCTGTGAGGGCTATCTTGAGTTTTATGCAAAAGAAACCCATGTGAAGTAAGATTTTTTGTTTGTTTGTTTTTTGTTTTTTTGTGGTACTGGGGATCAAACTTGGGCCTTTGTGTGTACACGGTTGGCATGGTACCACTTGGGCTAAATCCTCAGCCCCATGAACTAAGATTTTAAAAAATGTCCTAGTTGTATACAGAAAGCATAGTAAAAGCAAATGTGCATCGAGTGGCTGCCTGACTCACATAGAATACTCTGGGCATAAAGCAGTTATAAGCAAAATTGACACAGATCAAGTAGCCTGTCCTTATCACCATCATTTCTCTAGCTTTTATTCTAGGTCCTCTTTCATCTGAAGGATTTTCACAGCATCCCTCCAAGCCTTTCTGGGTATTCTTTCTTTCTCTTTGATACCTAAAGTTCTATACCAGATGCTGATGTAGAATTCTGGCACGAACACCATGACACATACTTACTCAACATTCCCGGCCTTATACTTTTCTTTATGTAAGGTACCTTTTCGATATTCCACCGAGACCTCTAGATTCTCCCATTTCCTTTAATATTTACCAGAAACAGGTGCTCCTAAACCTGTATTTGTGTAGCACTTTTTGTAGTAGGCAATTACACGTACTTTCAGTGATAATAGTTGTTTGTTCATTAACAATAGCTTCACTTTAGAATTAGTTTTTCTTCCCCTTCCCCATATGTGTGCATACACAAATGAATAAAACAGGGATGGATCTGATTGTTCCTTTGTTATAAGTAAAGACCACCTAATCATAATAAAGCGCATTGGCTAATTATGTATAATGAGCAAATTAGAGCAATGATGCAAGGAAATGAGAGCCAATTCCTTAAAATATTTCTGCCTTATCTCATACTTGAAATAAAGGCCTTCTTTTTGCTGCATGTAGATTGAGACTGAGTGCTTTGCTCCTCCCAGGCTGAAGGTATCTGAGTTCTCCCTCTCTAATGAGGTGCAATCCTAGAGGAAGGGTGGGGAAGGGAGAGGACAAGACAGGGTGAATTTGGGGCTTATTTTCTCTCAGGATTATATGGCATGTTGATTTCAGCAGACACTCAACAGCAGGCACCCCACCATTCATCCCCATGTTTTTCTTAGGATTATGCAGTAAAGTAGCTTAATGATCAAAAGTTGGAGCTGTGGTAAGAGAAAGACCTGATATCTTATCCTGGATTTGGCACTTCACAAATTTGTGATTTTTAAGAAGTTCCGTGACATTTCCCAGATTTCATTTTCTCAGCTGTGGAAGGAGATCAGTGACAACACGCATGACACATAGTTTGTGCAAAACGTAACGTGACGGTACTTGTTTCAGTGCCCGAGAAAAAGAAGTGGAGCCAAATGCAAGATTCCAAGGAGGAAGTGATGTGATCGTGTAGTTAAAAAGAAGGTCCCATTCAGCACTTCAATCCTGGGTCCATTTCTCACTAGCTGTCTGTCTTGGGTAAAGCATCCTGAACTTCGAGGCTCATTGTTTTCAAATCTCCATAAAAGTGGGATAATGGTGTTATTACAGGGCAATTCTGAGTATTAAATAAGACAGTGTATGCCTAAGTGCCGTTAGAACCAAACAAGAGCTAATTGTGGCGTTAGGTTGTCAATAGTCAATGGAGCTTAACTACAATTTGTATTAGTTCTGTGTGATTTTTTATGAACCCAGATGTCCTTTCTGCTCAAGGTTTTGATCAGATTCATAATTTCTAATTCTTGGAGCAAAATGTGGTGCCTGAGAGTGTCTCGATGCGTGGCGGTTGCTGCCAGCACCCTCTCCTGCCCAGTAACCCTTCTGACTTCTGTGTACCTCATAGCCGTCTATGGGTGACTGTGCCTGAGGGATTTTTCTTGTCACTAGATCTACTTTGTATTTAACAGTGCAGAGGAATTAATGGTCTTCTACTCCTGCATTTTGCAACAGGAACAGTAGTGTTTTCCCTTTGCTTATGTATTTCCCTCAGTGTGTCTAAATCCCTTTTTCCCTGATGTTGTACCCTTTAATGTTTTTATTTTATTTTATTATTATACATATTCCTTGTATATGGTTGCAAAAAGTAATATTTATATTATCTTGGGGAATTGGTACATGTCCATATCACACCTTGATAATTTCCATTTCTCCTTCCTCCCCTTTTCTCCAGTTTCCCTTTACATCTCCACAAAGTCTATTTCTCTATTTCCTAACATGTCTTTTTTTATTTTGCTGTTTGATATTTCTCATGTAAGAGAAAACATGTAGTATTTATCCTGTGCCTGATTTATTTCATTGTAAGACCATAGAATTACGGTCTCAAGATTCACCAGTTTTCTTACAAATGATTCGGATTTATGCTTGATGTTGTACCCATTACTGGCTACTGCTTGCTATTAAGTTACACTCTGCAATGACTTGTACTTCCTCTGTAATCCTGGCCTCAAAATTTGCTTTGGAGGAAATTAAAGATACTTGACTCCCCCAGTGATGGAGGATTATACATTGGTTTTGATGAAAGATTTTTGTTATGCAGATGTGGTCACTACAGAACTGGCTTTAACTTGGTATGATATTTTGCATATATTTGCAACAAATATTACTGACATTGCCTCAATTTTTTTGTTAAAATGATAGGTATGTGAATACTTACTGGAATGTTCGGGTTGACAAAAGCTATGACAATCTCACTAGACTTTTTAATCATTAGAACATTGTGGATTTGGGTAAGATGGGAAGGAGAGGATCCTTTTCCTGTTTCCAACTTCAGAGTTGGGATTGAGGCTGCTTTGGGAGGGTAAGGGAGAGGATTTCTGGCTTCATATGGTTCTGAGGGACACTCTGGCCCCAAAGGCACCCAGACATTATAATCTCCATTTAACCAGGAATTTCCTTAAATTAGCTGTCTTGATGTAAGGTGATGACAAGCTGAAGACGAGGTCATGCCTGGGGAGGATAGAGGGCTAACTGTCCATTTCCTGTGATGTCATTGACTTTGGGTCACTTAGAATCAGTAATTATGCCCTGAGGTCATGAATGGGCTTCACAGGGTCCATGAACCTCCTGATGTTTTATCCCAAACTAATGATGTGAAGCCTTTTAGAGACAGGTGCCCAAACTACAACCTAAAACCCACTGATTTAGCACAGAGTGTTAACACTGCAATTAAATCTGAATACTGAGGTTTTAGTTTAAGAAAAACAACTTGTGGGCCGGAGGGTTAGCTCAGTGATTCCAGCACCTGCTTTGCAAGCTCAAGGTCCTGAGTTAGATCCCCTGTAACCATATACAATGCTGGGTGTGGAGACTCACACCCACCAGCAATCAATACCACATACCACAGTGCCGGGCGTGGTGGCTCATGCCTGTAATCTCAGCACTCGGGAGGCAGAGGCAGGAGAATTGCTGACTTTGAGGCTTGCCTGGGCTACATAGTGAGTTCAGAGCTAGCCTGAACTACAAAGCGAGACTCTGTCTCAAAAAAAAAAAAGAAAAAAAGAAAAGAAAAGAAAAGAAAAACAACTTGTACATTAACATCCTTTGTCTTCAAAGAAGACTAAAAGTACCATAGATTTGCTACCACTATCCTCAACTTTCTGTTTATGTGAATTTTTTTCTGGGAAACAGGTCATAAACTTTTGAATTTCACTAGCATTCTCAACATTAAAAACTACTTTGGCTTGATATCTCACTTTAGTGCTTGGAATTATTTGCAGCAATATACATATTGATTTAATAATGGTGATCTTTGGGGTTCTGTGTAAGCTGAGAACTGAAACCTTAGAATACAGGACTCACCCGTCAATAAATGAATTATCTCTTAGCAAAGAGGTTGGAAGGAGGCTGCAGGTAGGTAGTGGGGTGTGGACATCACTCAGAGTAATGGAGATAACACTGGAGCCTAAGTTATGGCTTATCTATTGAAGTGTTAATTAGGGCTTTGCAGTTTGGCCCTGCAGATCTTGCCGATGTTATTTTTTGGAGATGAATGCTAACTTGGCCCTCTCTTGCTTCAAAAGAGTCTTAAGGAGAGTATCTTACTACAGGCAGAGTGAAACTTCAGAAAAGGAAAAGTCAAAATCAGGAATGTTTATCAAATGGAACCTTTGGAAAGATATGGAGGATCAAGGCCACAAGGGACCTTGGGAGGCACTGGGCACAGCTCACATTCAAGTATTCAGCCTGAGCCACGAGAAGGCAGGATCTGTCCACTGCTCCTGCTCCTCCTTGGTCAAAGGTCTCTACATGGGGGGTTAACGCTGACATTTCTGGCTCGATCATTTTCTCTAAAGATCCCTGTAGGCTTCCCACAGGCTGGGAACAGAGAATCCCTGGAGAACATTCTGAGGGAAACACACAGAAGCTGAGGCAAAATGCTGTTGAATTATACCTAATGGCACCAGTAATTCCCGAGAACAAGGGAGAATAGAGAAAACTGGATGCAGGGCTGAAAAGGGTCTGATACACCTTCTCTTTGAGCTGGTAGTAATTTCAAATTGTTGGCACGTAGTGTTCCTGAACAAAGCCAGAGTCATGGATTTGATCCGTATGTAGGTCACGCACATTCCTTCAGTGGACACTGGTGTCCTGGGAGTCAGTAGAACAAATCCTGCATAAATGTCCGTTTTTGCTGGTCAACACAATGGGAAGTTGTGCATTGAGTTCAACTCCATAAATGGGGAAAATACATTCCCATGGACTATTTTGTTTGAGTCTCTGAAATTTCTAGTTTTAAAAACAAGAAAGTTAGGGTTCACAGAGACTGTGTGAATCAGCAAGGACCCTTCGTTGATCTGTGCTGAGATATATTTATTTTTATTTTGATCTTTTTCACATTACTTTGTTCTCTAATCATGCTTTATAAGAAAATAAAACTGAGAAAGCTATGCTGCTTGGAACTCAAAAGTTTTGTGTGTGGGTGGGGAGTACTGGGGATTGATTCTAGGGTCTTTATAATTACCTGTGTCCCAAGCCCCTTTTTAAGTTTTATTTTGAGACAAAATCTTGCTAAGTCATTAAGGCTGGGCTGGGACTTACAATCAGGGGGAAGATGTACATGTATCACCCGCCAAATTTGAAACACAAGAGACTTTTGTATGCAGCTGGTTTCATCTATAATGTAGTTAGGGACAGCAGAGAGGTGACTGAGGAAAGGTCACCCCAAATACTGCCTTGGCACTCTGAATGTAAACAGTCGTTAGGTTCCTGATTTGGTAGCTAAGTGCACTTTTGCTATTGCAGTTTTTCAGGCTGCATTAGGGTCTGATTAATTTTAAAATTCCTTTCTCTTGGTTTCTCCTTTCATTACAGTTTTAGATGCTGCTTCTGTGATGTTGTGACAGATGCAATTTAACACTGTTGGTACCTACAAGCTGGTGGTTTATCTTAGTAGCTTTTCCGATTGCTGGGACACAATTTCCAACACCTGCAACTTGAAGGAGGAAAAGTTGTATTTTAGCTCCAAGTTTGTAGAGGTTTCAGTCCATAGTCAGCTGGGTCCAAGTCAGGGAAGCCTGGCAGAGAGGGGCAGCATGGAGGAGGTTTGCTTTGCTTTGACAGAGGAAGGAACGAAGGAGCTAGCCCCTTCATCACCCACTGTGAGCCACCTCTACAGCCAGGGTTCACTGGTCCACTGAGGTGCATCACACACCCTGATCCAATCTCCTCCCTAAAGCTCTGTTCTCGTGAACTCATGAGAATTGGGGGTGGGGGTGTCTACGTGTAAATTGTAACATTGTTCTCCTGTGAAGTTTAGAAGGAAGATCAAGGTGAACAAGGAGGGATGGGACAAGAGGCTATTTTGTCTTTGAGAAATCCTGTGCATTGTGCTCATATGGAGCATGTAGACAAAGGTGGTTTCTGTGCGTAGGATATTTCTACTTGGTAGTAGTAGATATTTCTACTTGTATTATGTTAGCTAAAGCCTGCTGCTTGCAGCAATCAAAACCAGCCAATTGTATGAGACCTTACAGACTAAGTGGAAATAAATTTTTAGTACTTTATTCCTTTTATTCTTCTCTGTGTTCTTTTTTCCCCAAATTTTGTTTCTTAATTGACACATAATTTTTAATAAATTCATACATTTAATATCTTAAGCAATGTTTTTCTAAGTGCACCCTTTCCAATTTTGTTGATTTTTGTCCCCTTCACCTTTTCTGCCTGTATGTTCCCTATCTCTTGTTAAGGATAGTTCATGTTAATAACCTAGTAATGTTATATCATATTCTCCTCTATACTTGGGTAACTATTAAATATAGACATATATACGAATTTGTCCAGTCATCATTTTATAAAATCAGCTCTCACATACTTATGTTGTATCTTGATGTTCTTTTTAAGGAAAACATGATTGTAAAATATAGAATAAATCTCAAAGAGATGTTAAGATATATGTATGCTTTTAAAGAATAAGAAGATAAGCATTTGTGGCTTATCTACACCCTGGAATAAGAAGTAGAAAATTACCAAGGCCTCAGACTGCTCCACAGTCGGTTTCCTGGTCCCTTGGAGTTAGTCCCGTGCTTCTCTTTATACAGTTTTTGCTTTCACATTAGCATATAAAAACCTCTCTATGACAAATGGCAGAGCTCTAATTTGCTGTTTTTGAGATTTGCATTATATCCCACTGTGAGGAAGTATTATGTACACGGCAATCTCCTATTGGTAACTGTACTTCTGGTTCCTTTTCCACCATGTACAATGTTCCAATGAGCACCCTTGTGTGTTTGGACCAGTGTTGTTCTATCTGGTAAAGTCCAGTAATGGAGCTGATGAATACAAGGGGTGTGTGTCTTAAACAGGAGCAGATGCATATCCCTTTGATCTCAAAGCATTGTAACATGCGGCCTTCCTAGAGCACCTAGGCGGGCACCTCTCACACATCCCTGCTAGTGAGGGGGATAGAGACGTCTTCACCTGCGCTGGTCTACAGAGTGTAAAGTGATATCTCATTGTTATTAAATTGGCATTTCCCAGATTATCTGGGGAGCTGAGTGTTTTTCCATTTGTGAGTGGGCCCCTGAGTGGAGCACTTAGGTGAATGATGTTTCTTGATTTATGCCAATTTTTTCACTTGTTTTGTCTTTTTCTTGTCTTTTCAAAGTTTATCATTTGTGTACTTCATTTAGGGAATACTTTGTCATCAAGCAGATCATATTTTTATGAAGTAAAAAGTCTGATTTTAATTTTGCAGCTTCCAGTTTCCAGCCTTAATGTAAAATAGGTCCTCTATCCCATCTCAGAATACTGGGTTAAGCTATTTAATTTCCTTTAAAATTTTGGTTGTAGTTTTTACATCAAATCTTAGTCTTTTCAGAAATCTACTTTTTTTTTTTTAGTGGAAGCTGAAAATCTATGTGTGTTTTTTTTTTTTTGATTCTCACAATAACAGTAACAGTAATACCTATACCTCCCCAGGACTTATGTGCTTCGGACAGTCATGTATTACAGGAATTAAGCACCTTAACCCTGACCCTCACAAAACAAAACACGTATCATGTACTATACCCATTTTACAGTTCAGGCAAATAAAGCCAAGAGAAGTTGAATCACTGGCTCAAAGGGCACAGAGTAGGTGAGACAGTGAGTGAGATTTAAGCCCCAGGAATCTGGCTCTGAAATCCACACTCCTACTGCAGTGCTTCTTGCTTGCTGATCTAGTTGGGCCATGAAATAAGCTATGCTTTTCCCACTGGACACGGTACCTCCATTATCATTTCTTAAATTCTCATATATATGGGCCTTCGTTTCTGTATGCTCCATCTGGTTCTTGGTTTATTATTCATCTATTCCTATACTGATGGTTGTTTATTCGATTATAGAATTTATGTCTTCTAGCTATATGGTCCTGTCCTTCCACATGAGTCTTCTCTTTTCATCCACTTATTATTTCCATGCATTTATTGCAGATAGAATTTATGTTTATTTTATTCAATTCAATTAGCTGATAGGATTCTAAGTGAAATTGTATTCAGTCAATAGATTAATTTTAGAGAATTACAGGTTCATATTAGGAACTCCTAATTAAAATTTGTGTTTTATCTTTATTCAGATATTATTTTATATATCTTAGTAAGATTTTTATATACTTCTTTTTGTCATTGTCTACAGTTAAAAATTCAATTTATTCATAAATATTTTAAAGTTTTTATGAATGTAAATAAAATATCCTCACTTGTATTTTTAGTGATTATTACTGGGGTGGAGAAAAAGTATTGATTTTGTATATTTACTTTATATGCAATCAATATGAAGAGAGTTGTCAGTGTTATATTTCTTATTAAGTAATTTAAAAAGAGAAGAACATTTGCATCCACACAGACTGAAACAGCATGAAAATTTCATCAACCATTCTTAGTAAAATTTAGGTAAATATAAACAACAGATGATTGCTTATATACATAAAGATTTACCAAAAATAGCAGCAGAGCTGATAAACATGGAATCATTTAATTAAAAATGTAAAATATACAGGGATGTCCATTTTACTAATATTAAATATTGTATATGCTAGAACCTTTGAGGAAATAAATTAAGAAAGTAGTATAAAGGGCCGGAGATTTAGCTCAGTGGTTCCGGCGCCTGCCTCGCAAGTGCAAGGTACTGAGTTCAGTCCTGGTGACCACATACAATGCTGGGCGTGGTGACTCATGCCCAGCAGCAATCAATACCACATACCACAGTGTGGGGGGTGTTGGCTCACGCCTGTAATCCCAGCACTCGGGAGGCAGAGACAGGAGGATTGCTGAGTTGAGGCTTGCCTGGGCTCCATAGTGAGCTCAGGGCCAGCCTGAACTACAAAGTGAGACCCTATCTCAAAAAAAAAAAAAGTGGTATAAAGATTAGAAGTAAATTTTTTCTTGCCCAAAACTAATGCCGGACGTGGTGGTTCACGCCTGTCATCCCAGCACTCGGGAGGCAGGGACAGGAGGATTGCTGAGTTCGCGGCGGCTTGCCTGGGCACCATAGTGAGCTCAGGGCCAGCCTGAACTACAAAGCGAGACCCTGTCTCAAAAAGCAAAAACAAAACAAACAAAAAAAAAACAACAAACTATGACTGTACATGAAAAAATTTAGGCCAGGGTTTTAGCTCAGTGGTTCTGGCACCTGCCTCACAATCTCAGGGTCCTGAGTTCAATCTCCAGTACTAAAACAGATGAACAAAAAACAACAACAAAGTAAAGGAAAAAATTTAAGCAACTTTAGCAGTAAGATAATTTGGTAAGCTGGCTGGACATAAGTCTGAATATCAATGGCTTCTTTATTATTAATAACCAATGATGTTCTTAAGATTCACATTCCAGAGAGTATACCTGAACTGTGGTTTGCAGATTTCCCCCAACAAGGGAAAAGTCCTTTAGTACTATACCTAATGGAACCAGTGTGACTCCTCAAGGAGAAATCCATGAGTATGGTTGAAAGGAAGATGGAAAATAGGCCAAAAAAAAAAGAAAAAGAAAAAGAAAAAAGAAATTACAGTGTGTAGGTTTCAAGAAGATACATATATGTAAATCTTTTGCTAGCTCCTGTTTATTCCCCCCAGACTCTGTTCCACTGCTATTTCTGTTGCATATTCCTTTATTCTTCTCTCCTGTATCTTTTCATTGGCTTTTCCTCCTTTGTTCATGTTATTCTCATTTATCCTGTAGAGCCTCATGTCCTCACTGAGTGTTTGTTCTATTACCCAAGCCCGGTCTCCTTCCCCAAGCCAATGGAGTTTTGGGAGCTCATTCCATCCAGTCCTGACAGCCCCATCTGTCAGTCTCTTCACTTCTGGGACCCAAGCACCTAGGTCTCTTTACATCTTTCTCTGCATCCCTGTGAGGCCTGTGCCAGGAGACGGGAAGAGGAGAAGGGACCAGGACTGTTTCCTCTTGAACCATACATTGCTCAACTTCTTCTCAGTCTTTCTCTACATCTGCCAGGGCAAAGGGGGACGTGTGTGTGTGTGTGTGTGTGTGTGTGTGTGTGTGTACCCTGGCATAGATTGACTCTTGGGCAATAAACATGGTTATTATTAAGAATAAAAAAGTCATCAATATAAATACCTATATCCAGCCAGTTTACTAAGTTATTGTATTGATTCTTTATGTCTGCTACAGCTGTAAATGCAGAGAATCCAGGTATAAGCTGTTCAGTTTTATCCTCCCACTTAGAAGATGCTCTCTACCTCCTTCACTGTTTCTGGTCTATTTGGGATTGTGGAGTTGGACCTACCCAACAGCTCTGTGTGGGTGAACAAAATACTCTTTTGAATGTTACCTTCGCAAGTTTGCCACTTCCTTTCCCCAGAATGCCCTTCCTCTTCTCTCTGTTTAGTTGCTAACTCTTATTTGTTAAGCTCCATCTCAGGTGTCTTAGGCTCTGTCCTGGGCCCACACTCCTCCTCCTGCCTCCAAACTGCCCAGGGCCTGGTGTCTTTCCTCTACCAAGCTTACCACGTGGCCTCAGGTTGTGATCCGCTCTGGTGTCTGTTGCTCCATAGACTGTCAGCACTTCTCTAGGGTACTCAGGTCCCAGCTCTGGTTGGTACAAGGTGACCCCAGTGGATGTTTTCTGAGTGAATGTATCAACGAACCGAGTAACACTTTGTTAGCAGAGATGTCGGTCGTATCATTTCATAATGCGATATTGATTTTGTCTTCTATTCTGAATTCCATTCACCTCGCAGATCATGTCTCTAAGGATGTTGGAGAGACACTGGGGGAACTCTGGCCTGATGTCCATTTCTTTCTTGAATCCTGGGTCAGACACCTTTTCCTTTCTTCTTTGTATTCTCCTATTTGCCCACCAAGTTGCTCCTACTGACTGTTCTTTGTCACCGTCACTGTCCCTGATTGATAAGTAAAATACAGACCCCTGGGAGTACTTCACCTTCGCTCTTAAGAAGTGTTCCTAGGAGAAAGAATCAAAGTTCGTTCTGCAAGCTTCTATCTCCATGACCTTTTCTTTCTCTTGAATTGTTCTCAGACACTCATTGTACAGCTTGGATGTTGGCACCCAAAGGGAACTAACTACTAAGATCATATTCACTGTGTTATTAAGTACAAACATATGGCTCCACTTCCACCTCACCTTCTTCCTCTTCATGTCCCTCTCTGTGCTCTATCACTTCATTTCTACCTCTGTATTTCCCTCCCCATCCTCCTTTTCTTCACCTTTCCTCATCTTTTCCCCCTCCTTCCACCCCTTTCTCCTTTCATCTTTCCTCCCCCACCCCGTCTTTCTTCTTTTCTCTTTTCCTCCTATCTCCAACTTCCTTGTCTCCCCTTGGAGGTCTCCTTTCTTTTTCTGAAAGGGGCTTATTAGAGCATCTGTGTGTGTGTGTGTGTGTGTGTGTGTGTGTGTGTATTT
>PVIC010009078.1:0-46420 GCA_004025085.1 Thryonomys swinderianus | reverse complement strand
GAAAATTGTGGTACCTTTGGAAAAATAGTCCTCCTAATTTTGTTCAAAATTTCTCAAATTATACAATTTGTCCCACTTTCATGAAAAAGACCGAGAGGGAAAAATAACTTCTAGTTAAAAACACTTTGTAATAGCATATCTGTAAAATGAAGGTTGAATTGAAATCTTATTTTCCCCAGTATCCTGTTCCTTTCTTCCAAATATCTACACTAAAGTTATCTATACATTTTTCTATGGATCCAAGTCTTACCCCACAAAAATAGGCTACAGCCATGCTATTCAACTGTAGAATGGCAAAATTGCCTTACAAGTGGCCTAACTTTTAATTGCAAAGGAAATAAAAATACTTAAAAATACTATCCAATGTGTAATGTTTGCGCTCTGTTCAAAAAAATAAAACAAAACATTTAGTTCACAAAATCAAAATAACCTGGGAAGTAGGAGTGTTTGCCAACTGGACAAGCACATCTTAAAGCACCTGTAGCTTAATTGATGGTTAAAAAAAAGGAAACAAAGCCTATGTAAACAGGGGTGGGGGGTTGTAGGGTGGGTAGGGGAAGGGGAAAAATGAGAATTAAATTATGTCATGCACTGGTACAAATTCTCTATGTGGAGTGTAATTGTGATGTGTTTATATACTGGTACAAATTCTCTATGTGGAGTGTAATTGTGATGTGTTTATATAATGTGCCAATTAATTAAATTAAAAAATAGTACTGTTCACCATGCATGCTTTCCACCAAGTGGTTTTAGGATTGTGACAAAGAAAATGGGCAATTCATCAGAGAATTGCTAAGCAGAGAAAGCACAATTGACTAGAATACATTTAAATTATTTAGAAGTTCAAAGCAAGGAGGAAGACCCTCAAATTCAGAAGAAACAAAAAAGAATATGTTTAAAATTGTAAAAGTCAGTCATGTTGCTTTAAAATGACCATGATATAAAAACTACTGATGGGGGAAATATCATTTTAACCAATTCAACAGTGTGACCATTTTTAACCACTAGATTTTTAGTCAATAAACATAATTACAAGGATTAAAATTAGAGAAATGTGATGATGAAGTCCATTAAAATTTTCTACAGTATTAAAATAGAATTTATATATCTTAGTTTTCTCTGTTTATTTTGGTGCAATCATAAAAGTTTTCTACTGAAATCTTTTTCTTAGCCACACTCTTTCCAGCTGACAAGGTTGTGGCCAGCTCCTTTCTTTCCTCTTACAATTATTCATTTTATTTAGTATGTTGTTTGGGCCCTGTTTGTTATGGTGACATATAAGACTAATGTCAAAATAGTTTTTTCATGGGTTAGAAAAGTTGAGCACAATTCCTATGATCCTATCTGTGCTGATTGGGTATATTTTTACTCTATTCCCCACTTTAGTTCAGTTTTCTGAAAAAAATTAAAATACTGCATCATGATAAAGACCTCTTTCTGAATAATTTGAATCACATTTATTTTTAAAATTTCTTAAATGTTTATTATTTTATTTTATTTTTAAATGTTTTATTTTTTGAGACAGGGTCTCTCTTTGTATTTCAGGCTGGCTCTGAGCTCACTATGTAGCCCAGGCAAGCCTCGAACTCAGCAATCCTCCTGCCTCTGCCTCCCGAGTGCTGGGATTACAGGTGTGAGCCACCACGCCCAGCCAGGTTTTTTTTTTTTTTTTTTTTTTTTTTTTTTTTGCTTTTTTGAGACAGGGTCTCGCTTTGTAGTTCAGGCTGGCCCTGAGCTCACTATGTAGCAGGCAAGCCACCGCGAACTCAGCAATCCTCCTGTCTCTGCCTCCCGAGTGCTGGGATTACAGGCGTGAGCCACCACGTCCGGCAATTATTTTATAAATATTTTTAAAATTCAGATTTGTGGGTCTGGGGAGATAGTATATAGTTATACTTTTCTCTCTTACTCCCATTAATTGCAATTAAGACTTTTCAAAAATGAAAATATACTAAATGGAGGAGAAGAAGGCAGGGTGGTTAGGTATCCTGAGATACAAATAACAAAAAAGTAGTGAGTTCAATTTTTAAAAAAAATGTTCTCTCATATATTCTATATTTGGAGCTAAAAGAACCAGGGGCTCAGAAATCTTGAAGAGTACTTGTGAAAGACAAAGTCTCAATACAGCCCATTCTCTCTCACCAGAGAATATATATAACCTAGCAAGACACCCATTTTTAGACAATAACCACTGTACTCCAATTAAATAAAAAGCAAATAAAACAATGAGGAGAAAAAAAGTTGACCCCCATCTGCACTCTTGTCAAAGGATGGTGAATCTAGACTAAACTCATGTGAAGCTATAACAAGGTACCTCGTCAGTGTTGCCCAAGTAGAATCAGAAAAGACCCAGTGTAGAATTCATACCATTCCACTGGATCTTTTTCACGCTGTGACATCACTGTAAAACTTTTAAAGTGATGTTGGAGAAGGTTGACCAGACAGTGCAACTCTTACCACTGCTCACTAGTAACAAAGCCACGCTCAACCTACTGTTAATGGACATCAGTGGAGAATCAGACTTCCTACCACTGGTCGGCTCCAATGAGGAGTTCTGGCCGTCTGGATTTCTACCTCCCACAGCAGTACTAGGTCACCACCTATCTCCCAGTTTCTACCTGAATAAGGTCCACGAAAACCAGGCAGAAGAGAGATTTAAACAGGATCCAGAGTCTCAAATCACGAAATAAAAAAGTGACCAGTTTTCAATCAAATGTACTCATACAAAAGATGAGAGATCAAAATTGAGAAAATGACAAGTAACAGATGCCAATGTTGAAAGCACATAGATGTTAGAATTATCTATAAAGATTTTAAAATAATGATGAAAAGGCTTCAGTGATTTATTGTATTTATACTTATTACAAAATGATAATATAGAAAGTCTCAGGAAAGAAATAATATTTCAAAAGAGCGAAAATGGAAGTTTTAGAACTGAAAACACAAACACCAAAATAGCAAGGAGAGTGGATGGACTTATTAGAAAGAGAAGATAAAAGGAGTAGCCAGTGAGCTAGAAGATAGGATAATAGAAGTTATTTACTTTTTTTTTTTCTTTTTGAGACAGGGTCTCGCTTTGTAGTTCAGGCTGGCCCTGAGCTCACTATGTAGCCCAGGCAAGCCTCGAACTCAGCAATCCTCCTGTCTCTGCCTCCCGAGTGCTGGGATTACAGGCGTGAGCCACCACGCCCAGCTTAGAAGTTATTTAGTTTGAAAAATGGAGAAAAAGTAAGCTAAAAATGTCAGCAAGAGGGGTGTTGTGGGTGGGTAGGGACATGAGTGAAAATGAGAATTAACTTCTGTCATATACTGGTATAAATTCCCCAGAGTTGAGTGTGATTGTGAGCTATATATAAAAAAGTACCAATAAAGATTGAATTAAAGAAGTCAGCAAGGATAATTTAGTTAAATGAATTAAATGTTACTTCTAGTATTCTTATGAGTTTTTGTCATATAGATTTTCAGAGAACTACTGAAAATACAGAACAATGTTAAAATAGCTGAATATTTGTATTAAAAATTACTTACATCCTGATTAACTGACACCTTCTGGTGTGACATCTGTTTCACTATTGAACAATGACATATTGATCTTAGACATATTGATTTATTCACATGTCTGTTTCTTTGACTAGCACTGACATTTGTATTCCCACCTCTAGCAATTCGTTTGGTAGAAATCCACTAGATTAAGAGTGTCTCAAAGACTGTAATTTGACCTTTCATTCTTTACTGTTGAAGGGAATATGTGGGTCATATTTATACCCACCTTGCCTATAACTTTATTTTTCTGGAAATCATATATACATATTAAAAAATGCTGTAACATTTTACTAACATTTCTACTAACCCTATTTGCATTAGTAGATTAATATTTATGTTTTAGCCAGCTTTTCATTACTGTTCCAAAGTACTCGAGGTTGGCTGATTTTGTCTCACTGCTTTAGAGGTTTCAGGCTATGTTTTTTTTTTTTTTTCCCATTGGTGTTGAGTCTGTGGTGAGATAACACATAACAATGGGGGAAATCAGTTCCTTCATGAGAACTGGGTACCAAGAGAGATGGAGTAATCACTTTTGTGCACAGAGGACCTCTAACATTATTCCTCCCAGTGTACCCAAACTCTTAAAGGTTCCAGAAATTTTAGTGTCCCCAAATGAGGACTAAGCCTTTAACATGTGAATCTTTGGGGGAAATTTTAGACCCAAATTTTAGGAGTCAGTTTACAAAACAAAACTCTCATCATATATAGTCTACTTTGTACTTAAATTTAAAACATATTTTTATTATTTTATTTTTCTACATAAATTCCTTATAGTAGAAACCAATGATGATAATTTCATTTATGTAAGTTTGCTAAGCTATGGGAAAAGGAAAATATGAAAAAGAATTTTATAATTTGTCAGTTGGTGTTAGCGATATATTCTCAATGTTGAGATTGGAGAGATATAAGTCATAGTCACATAATTATCTATGGTAAGGGACCTAACAAATCAGATTATTTCTTAATTTTATTTCCAATATTTCAATATATGAATTACATAATTTATTAGTTTTTTCTAGTTAATCACTTAGATAAATTGAATTCACAACATTTTGAATTTCTCTAAACCTTTCAATGTGTCATATCCAAGAATTAACTATTAGAATTTATAAATTATGAATTTTTTCTTAATTAATTGCCATATGTTTGTGTATGTATGTCTGTATATTTTGATACAATTGCTTTAAACATATGTAATTTACATACAGAACAATTCAACAATTTTAAGTATACCATGTAATTATCTTGACTGGTTTCTTTCAAAGAGCATAATATTTTCAAGGCTCATTTGAAAACTGATGTATAGCAATTTCAGTACCTCAGTTTGAACACAGCCTCAAGGAGCAAAGTAGTCAAGCCAAGGAGACAAAATATCAAAGAAAGAGTACACTCTGCTGAGTTCACCAGACCTCTGTGATTTGTTGATAATATCGTGAAATGTGCACACAGGTGCTTAATTTCTTTGTCAAATCAGTTTGTTACTTCTATTGTTCACTGTGTTGTGGCAAATATTTATCTATTCATACATTTATGTCTGCATCATCTATATCTTTCTGCAGCTCCAAACAAGAAGATACTGCTTCATAATTGCTAAAAGAATTATGGATAGTTGTGAAGCAAGAGACTGCTCAGAAGTTCCCAAGTCTCAGTTGCTGTTGGAGTTCCCACTGGATAGAGACATCAACCAAGACATAGTTTGAAACATGCATATAATGGTAAACTGTACAAGTATGTGAAAAAGTAAATGGAAGCACTAGGAAAATAAATTATAGATTACTGGTGGATAAAAAGTTATCTGTGCATTTCTAAAACCATGCCTGGCCAATGAATAAAAACTGAAAGAACTTGCCAATCAAAGAATTTAAAACAGATGACAATATATAGAAAATTACTAAAACATACCAGAAAGTCTACTAATCTCTACTTTCAAGAATGACCCGCCAGAAAGCCAACTGTATTGATGTATACTGTTAAAAGGACCAGAATTTTCACGGCAAAGCGCCTGTACCTGGATGGCCAGTACATTTTCCCATTTGACACTCTGAGCGAAAGTAGAGGGCAAAGCCAGCTGTGTGAAATGGGAGCCACCGGGAGGGCAGTGAAGCGCAATTCAGATAAAGCAAACAGCCTTCCAAATAGTGCTCTGAATCTTCTCAAGCAGACATCTAGTGTGACAGTGGTGCTTTCAAACACAAATTTCCCAATGTTATATGTGATTTTGAGATGTATATAAATTGTACCAATAAAAAATTCAATTAAAAAAAAAGGAGAGTAGAGGCTGAGGTGTGTACTTTAAGGAATCAAGTCACTATAAAATGTCTTGACAGAAGCCTTGAGAGTCACAAATATTCTGCAATTTTGCTCCAATGTATTTTTGATTTTCTGAGCAGTTCTTGAACTGAAATGTCAGATGAGTTGGGGTGTATATTGTGAGCACAGGCTAAGAGTTGTGGTAAGTTTAAAGGCACCACCAGTTAGCATATTAGTCAATGGTCTTTGTCAAAAGAGCTTTCCAAATCTAATTTACAAACCAGAAGGACTAGGAAGGAAAAAGTTATTAAATCACATAACTCTTGTCTCCTTGGTAGAATAGTAATTAACTGAAGACTGTTAAATGTCCTTGTTAATATTACACAGATTGGAAGTCTACTTATAGATCAGTTGCTTTAACAGTATCTTGAGTGTAGAGAACATGAGTAGAGCAGTAATTTTAACCTTATGTTTTTCAAAAGCAGTGGACAGTATTCTGTCTCATAATTCACATATTGTACTTTTAACATCACATAATTCTATCATAGAATTGTTTTTAAGCAATACAAGATAATAGAATGCTAAAGTTGTTGTTCTGTGTAATTCAGCAGAATAAAATTTTTATTGCCTCCTATGTTCTAGGCACTTTGCTAAATGTGGTACTTGCAAAATGACTGACAGCCCTAGGACTCATCAATTTCTAGTCTAGTATGAAAGATAATCATTTAATAAATGATTTTACTCTACCTTAATAACTCCAATATCAATATATACAAGGATCAGATATTTCCCAGAAAATGAGATGGTTAACAACGCAGGGGTGTTGGCCAGAAAGATTTCACTGCAGGAAGTTGTCCCTGAAAAGAGGCTTAAAAATAGTAACATTGGGAAAAATCAGAAGTACTTCTGGACAGTGGGCCTGTGGTATGCAAAGGTAAGAGGCAGAATACATTGTAATATGTTTTGGGACCCAGAGAATTAAAATAATTTCTATCTGAGCTGTATCTTTTTAAAATAAAAGTATGGAAAGCTTCATATACCACAGTCATTAATTTGACATCTTTCAAAACAGTGCAGCCTACAATAGCCTAATTTTAAAATGACACTAGGATCATGTCTTATGCAAATGCATAGATTTCCATTAATAGCTTTGGATTTTTGCCTTGTGAATAGATATGCTTTTTCTCTGTGATTAAAAACAGAACTCTAAAAGTGTATGTTATATTATCTGCAGATACAGCCTAGATTTTCTTCCTGACAGCTGTGTGACCACAGACAGGTCACTAAGTTTTAAGCATATGTGAACTAAAGGTGCTGATCACATTCTGGTTTTGACTATCTCCTTTCTAAGAGGAATCTACCTGACAGACAGTCTCTGTTATCTAGATGGTCATTGTTTGTATTTCTAGTTCATTCATCCAGTACTCATCCATCAGTTATTCCTGTGAAACATGAATATTTGAAAGTACGAACTTGTATTACTCACCTTGTACACAAATAAACAGTTGCATAATATTTTTTTCCCATAAAATGGAAATATTTGGACATTTAATGTAGAAAGCTTACGTACTGATTCTTAGAGGAATTTACTAATTGAAGACTATGGACTTGTAAGATACACAGTTAACAGTATCCCTATCATTATCCATATTTGTGATCTAGACAAGTTCACTCTATATTTTAGCCTATAAACAGCCTTTATCGATTGCAACACTAAGTGGACGAGATTATGACAGCCTTATTTCCTGGGGCAGCATCTGCAAACTGGTAGCATCCCTCCCTAAGTCTCATTTTTTGAATCTCTAAAATGAGCAACAGTACTGAACTGTTATTTTGCCCCTATGTATTGAACATTTGCTTTCATGATTCACTGTGCCAATTTTAACCTTATTTATTTAATACTCTGATGAATATCAGGGCATATTTTCACCCTCATTGAGGAGGAAACTGAATGAGAGATGCTGAGTAATTTGATTATATTTTGGCTGGTGAGTGGATAAGGATCAAGAATGAAGCTGATGGGGGCCGGAGGGTTAGCTCAGTGGTTCCGGCGCCTGCCTCGCAAGCTCAAGGACCTGAGTTCGATCCCCGGTAACCACATATAATGCTGGGCGTGGAGGCACGCCCACCAACAATCGACACTGCATACCACGATGCCGGACGTGGTGGCTCACGCCTGTAATCCCAGCACGCGGGAGGCAGAGACAGGAGGATTGCTGAGTTTGTGGCGGCTTGCCTGGGCACCATAGTGAGCTCAGGGCCAGCCTGAACTACAAAGTGAGACCCTGTCTCCAAAAAAAAGCAAAAAAAAAAAAAAAAGAAGCTGAGTCTGTGGTTTGAGTATGTAGCTGATGTACTTATTGCTGCTGTACTTTTAAAAGTTGTGCTGAATATTAGAAAAGTTAATGCATCTAATGTATTATGATCTTCCTGGAAATCCATCAGTACTTGACAAATATCAATTTTCTTCCCTCTTTCACTCTTTTCTGCTATCTTATTTAAGGGACTTTAGTGGAAATAGATTCATGAGCAACGTATTTCAATACAGAAAAATCATACAACAACAAAGATCTTTTAATGGATTATGGAACTCATTTCTATGCCATCTAAAAATATGATTTCCCTTTTGGCTTCCCCAAATTGAGTTTACATAAAGTCTTTAAAGATTTCAAAATTATTTTTCTCTGCGCTAAATTTTTGATGAATCACTAGCCTGATTTTCTATCACCTATCGACTTCTCATTATTCTCACGGCGTGCTCGGTGGCTCAGAGACACCCACAGACTCTAGTGAGGCCGGTCTCGGGGCTGCAAGATGCTCTGGAGAGGGAGAAGAAGAGCTTTGCTACAGGAGATGCATTTCATATAAAACAGCCATGAAAAAGTAAGTAAAGAATGTGTTCTTCGCTGACAGTTCAACCTTTCAGATTTTCAGATTTTATAAAAACAAGAAAGGAACGGAGTGGGAAAGCCCAGAAACTATGTGAACCACCATCTTTATACTCCTTTTAAATGAAGGCAGAGCTTTGTCCATGTACTAAAGCAGAGTTTAGCCCTTGTGGCCATGCGAGGGACTGCTGTGTTTCTCATCTGGCTCAGATGTGCAGTCTTACATTAAGACAAGGAGTGGTCATATGTTCTGTTTATTTGTGGGGATGCTGTGTAATGTGTCACCGCAAACTTCTCCCAGGGTCCGTCAACTTCATGGTTTAACTGTAATCGTGATCAAAGTTTGGACATAAAAATATATTTAAAAGTTTCAGCAAAGCAGTTTTTCTCAGGTAGCAGGTTTTAGAAATTTCAGTAGCTCAAGGGGAATTATAAGGTTATTTTGGGCAATGATTTTTCTGCAGCTTTGGCCATGACTGGTAGTGAGATATGGAAAGGTAAATTAGCTAAGGTAATCTCACCTGTTCTATGTGTTCTTTTCTGTAAAATCTTTAGCTAATGAAAGCAGATATACAGTGAGGCATGTCTGAGCTATGGAGACTCAGAATTTTATTCCATAAGATAATATTTAATTTAAATTAAAAGTTAGATATATTTCTATTTAATACCAATATAGGAAATAAAAAATGGAAAATTTTTATAGAAGTCTCAGAGTGAGTTTGAAATGACTGAAAATGATCTATGTAAAAATATTGATCAATCCCTTTTTTCCAAGTAGGCTCCCATAGGTCCACTGGCCTCGGGGATGTATTAGAATTAAATTTCAGTTCTGAGGTGCTTCCAGCACCCCGCAGACTGATCTGGACGGACACAGGGAGTCTGATCCATCCTTAGTTATCTCAGTGGCTGCAGAAGTTTCCTAAGAACTCGGACTAAAAGTCAGTGCGCTGAGTTCGAAAGGAGGAAATGCTTCATTTCTTTGAAACAAGTTACTAAATCTACAGTGACAAGCCACCAGGAAGTCAAAGAGGTTTTAAGAACATTTCCCCTCAGATATCATTTGGGCAAGATGTGAAGTCCATCAGTGCAATAGATGGTATTGACCACTCACCATGTCCTGAGCCAGATCCCTTCCACATCCAGAGGAAGGATTTGCTGCTCTGATGCATGTAGTTGAAATCTAAAGATATAGCTGGGAACTTTAGTATTTTATTGGGAACAACAAAAAATGAGAATATACACATACTGACTTTTAGCTCTGCATTGGGCATTACGCTAAAACTGTAAGTTGGATCATTGAGTTCTTAAAGCCACTCCTTCAATGGCTGCTCCAAACCAGTGAGTCTGACATGACAAAAAAAAGAAAAAAGGAATTTGAAAATTTCATACTGCATTCATTGTGACACAGTGAATTATGGCAGAGGCAGTCTTCTTGAGCTCAGGTCACTTTCTGGGTAATTTCCTTGTAAGTTTTGAACAGGAATCTTCATATAATTTAGTGATAACAGAGTTATGTATAATTTTAAAAAAACATATTGTTGGATGCTTGAAATGTATAAGATTTGTATTCCTTGTGTAGGGTTGGTGCATGCATGCAAGCATCTTAATTTCTTTTTTAAATCACATTTCCCTTGTCTTCTCTCTCCCTCCCTCCCTCCCTCCCTCCCTTCCTTCCTTCCTTCCTTCCTTCCTTCCTTCCTTCCTTCCTTCCTTCCTTCCTTCCTTCCTTCCTTCCTTCCTTCCTTCCTTCCTTCCTCCCTCCCTTTCTTCCTTCCCTTTTGTTCTGCTTTCAATTTGAGAAAGAGATATTTGATTACTTCCTATTAAGTATCTTATGCATTGCTTCTTATTGATAATTTGGATTTCTCATGTAAGAGGAAGTGTGGAATATTTATGCTTGTGTGTCTGATTTATTTCCTTTAACATTACAGCCTCAAAGTGCATCTGTTTTTCTACAAATGACTCAAATTTATATTTCTTTATGGTACAGTAATATTCCATTCCATGCAAGTCCTACATTTTCTTTATCCATTTATCTGTTGATGGACTTATATATCACTGGCCATTAGAGAAACACAAATTACAGACACTGAGATTTTATCTTATCTCAGAAAGACTGACCATCATCAAGAAATCAAATAACAACAAATGTGGTGAGTCTGGTGGGCAAATAGAACCCTTCTACATTGTTGGTGGGAATGTAAAATATTATAACCATTATGGAAATTCTTATGCAGATACCTCAAAAAATTAAAACTAGAACTTACATTTGATCCAGGTACTTTCCTTCCTAAAAGAGTTGAAGACATCACATTACGATGATTCTCGCATATGCATGTTTAAGCAGCACAATTCGTGACAGCTCCATCTTGGAGTTACAAATAATTTTGCCTAGAAATTCTTAGATTTTAGCGTGATTCTGTCACCACGGAGGATTAGCACATCCTTCCTCTATTAGTGTCATTCTTTTGTATTATCCATTCCTGTCCAGGAGAGAATCATCTGTTACTGTGGCCAGATGATTCATCTCATTCATCTGAGTATAATTAATCAGTTTGAAATATCAGTTGCCTACTCAAGTATTAATTGCTAATAAGTAATGGTTGGATTAGATTTACTTCTAGTTCCTCATACAATTCCCTTGGGAACCCTATATGGAGGCAGAAGTGGCTCAGATTAGTATTGAATTGGAATATCTCTGGATTCATAGCGATGATAGTTTCAAAATGCTGTCATAACCTCATCCAAAATGATGTTGACAAATTGTCTGTCATGTTGAAATGCATGGTCAAAATCTGTCATTTGTCATTTAAACTTTTTGAATGGCATTTTTTGCTATAAAGAAATGGTATTTGGGATGATAGTTGAATTTATTTGTCATTTGCTATAGTATTTATCCATTTTTGCTGTGGGAAGAAAAGAGATTCCTACTATGAAACCTAAAAGCATGCATCTCTTGTTTGTAGACTTTTAAAACTTTAAATTAATTTAAATTGTTGTCCCTGAAGAAATTATTTTTTGTAATATATGGTAGGATCTTAATTGTTATCTTCCTCTGCACTCATTGTTGAGTCTTTGTTCCAACTTTATTGATTAATTTTGCCAGGTTTTACAAATCTAATATGCCCACTATTTGTCTTTTAACTTCTTATCTACAACCTAATAATATACTCCAATATGAGTTACTGATTTTAAAAATCCCATTTTTATATAAAATGTATAATGTGTGCACATACTCTTTAGAGCTTTAATAAATATTAATGTTTAGTAAAATATTGGTCATATTTATTTCTTCCCTACTGATTCCCAAAAGAGCAGTGCTTTCATGGTTTTATGAGCCACTGAACCCTTGCTGAATTAGAGGTACTCTAGGAAATGGAATAAAGGAATTTCCAAACTTTGGGATGTGCTATTGAAATGTTACTCTACTTAGCATGGATCATCTCAATTTCAGATTTCTCTTTTGTTAATTGAATTCTTTATTGATACATTTTATGTAGAGCTCACAATCACCATCAACACTGGGGAGTTTGTAATAGTATATGACACAGGTTAATTCTTATTTTTATCCATATCTCTACCCACCACAACCCTCCATCCCTTATATACATGCTATTTATTTTTCTTTCCAAATCATATTTATTCTTTCCCCTCACTAGGTTCCCCCACCACATTCTCTTTGAATATTTCCTATTTTACAAAGTCTATCACACATTCTAGGACTCATTTACATCTACAGGTTCTCATGCCAGAGAAAATATATGGTATTTATGTATCTGTGATCTATTTATTTCACTTTTTAGTGTGTCCTCAAGGTGTATCCATTTGCACATAAATGAATGAAAGTTGTCATTCTTTATGGCAAAGTAATACTCCATTTTAATAAAAAGAAACAAATCTTCTTTATCCAGTCTCCAGTTGATGGGCATCTAGGTTGTTTCCAAGATTGGGCTATCACAAACTGAGCTGCTATGAAAATGGGTGCACATATGACTTTACAATATGATTCTTTGAATTCCTTTGGGTATATTCCTAGCAGGGGAATAGCAGGGTCAAATGGGACCTCTAATCTTAGTTTTCTGAGGAATCTCCACACTGACCCCCACAATGGTTGTACAAGTCTACAATCCCACCCACAAGTGGATAAGGGTTCCTTTCTCCCTGCAGGCTCACCAGCATTTACTGCTGGTTGATTTCACAATAGCAGTCATTCTTTGGGGACTGAGATCAATTCTCAGTGTTGTTTTCATATACATCTCTCGATTCTCAACACATACTTCACAGAGGTAGAGAAAACAATCCAAAAATTCATCTGGAACCACAAGAGACCTAGACTAACAAAAAAAATTCTAAGCAACCAGGACATGGCAGGGAGTATTACAATCCCCAATTTAAAACTGTACTATAAAGCCACTGTGATAAAAACTGCATGGTACTGGCAAAATAACAGACCCGAGGACCAGGGGTGTAGTTCAGAAGATTCAGATTTCTTTTTTATTTAGGAAAAGACAGTCATTTCTACATTTGTTTAAATAAATTAAGTTTATTAATAGGAAGAAGATGTTCAAAGGGAAATAGTAACTGGGTGGGGGCAGGTGAAGCAAAGAAGGGAAAGAAAAAATTTAATGGTAAAAAAAATATGTCCTGTTACATTTTGATAACAGAAAAATGTCATTGATTCAGAAAGTGCTAGTGCTAGCTAAAGCAGTCATAGCAGGTCTAAACCATTGAGTCTATATGAAGTAAAAATAGAGCTATGCCTAAAATTCACACAAACCATTGGCATTTGTTTTAATATGCTCTTTATGTGCTTGATCTTAAACATCATTAAATTCCTTAAAGTATCTGCTATTACTTTCATTCTTTTAAGTGACAAAACTGAGTTTCAAACAACTGTAGCAATTTAGCTCATGTTTATTCAACTAGCCAGCAGCATAGCTGGAAGCTGTGCTCTGTACCCACATTCAGCCAGTGCAAAAAAAATATTTTTTGATGGCTGCTTTTCCCTCTTTCATGTTACATCAATTCCCACTGACAGTGAATAGCAGATTTAATACAGTAACTGAAGAGAAGTCTTCTACTGTGAATATCCATATTCAGTAACTGCCAGTCCTATTAATTAAACTTTGTGTTCCTGAAACTGTGGAAAAGTCATAAAGGAAGGTTATTTGCTGAATGGCCATCTCTGTTTGATAATGATGGAGTTGGGCCGGAGGATTAGCTCAGGGGTTCCGGCACCTGCCTCACAAGCGCAAGGTCCCGAGTTCGATCCTCGGAAACCACATACAATGCTGGGCGTGGAGACTCACGCCCACCAGCCATCAATACCACACACCACAGTGCCGGGCGTGGTGGCTCACGCCTGTAATCCCAGCACTCGGGAGGCACAGGCAGGAGGATTGCCGAGTTCGAGGCTTGCCTGGGCTACATAGTGAGCTCAGAGCCAGCCTGAACTACAAAGCGAGACCCTGTCTCAAAAAAAAAAAAAATATTGATGGAGTTATGGAGGAAAAAATTTTGCAACTATTTTAGGAGCATTTTAATGTAAAACTTTACACTCATCTTGATCTAAGATTGCCTCGATTTTATCATATATTTTTAGTTTCTAAACTTTTGACAGCATAAGTTCAGATTCTGCTAGGTGAATGCAATCTCTTATAATTTAATAAAACATAAGTATTCCACAGTGTGGATGCCATTTAAAGAAACAGTTTGAAATATGGCGGGCCTGGCTTGAGGATTCACTTGTTTTATAGACAGCAGATTTCAACTTTCTCTAGAAGGATCCCTCTTGGTTTAACTAAACTACATGAACTTTACTATTTGAATAAAAGGCATAAAATCTGTTCATGGTGTGAACTGGAAAAAAAAAGTAGAAATAGCCAATTGTCTCTGACCTAATTTCTCCCTTTGTATCCCAATACAGCTGGAGATGAAGGTGGTGCTATTGTTTATCTTGGGTTTATGTCATCTTTGGGTTCTTTTTTTTTGGACAGGGTCTTGCTTTGTAGTGGTAAATCTCTGGCCCTATATTTCTATTTTAAAAGAAAATAAATGTGATTTTTAAAAACATGATTTTAATGTTATTAAAAATAACAATGTTGAAATAGTGGAGTAAAACTTTACTTCAATTAAATATTCATAAATACAGCCTTAGGAAATAATTTATGCAAAATGAAATATCTATGTTTATTTTGGGAGTTAATGAGTTACACTGGGAGGGTTTAGTCCCTCATGGAAACCAAGATCATTCACCGGGCTCCTCAGATGTTCAATATGGAGCTGCAGTTCATGATGACATTGTGCTATGCTAGACGAAGAACTGAAGTGAGAAATGTAAGTGTCATTTGTGGAAAACTGTTCTCAATATTTGGCTTTTCAGAAAAGGAAAAGTGCAGCCCAAAGCCAACACATTTCATCATTTGAGTTTCATTATAAAAATGACAAAAACTTACTGGCTTGGAAACATTAAAGTCAACATGATGAGCAGTAGGATTCTGTTAATAGTTGTCAAATCAAGGGAAATTTCAAAGCAAGGATAGTGGAGAGGTACCAAATGGAAAACTCCTGAGTCTTTTAGAAATAAAGTTCTTTTAAAACTGTATTTCATGTGGCTTTCTCTGGGTTAAAACCTATTCCACACCTGAAACATTTCAGCACCACCGAGTGAGGCCCAGGAATTAATGCACTTCACACCACCCTTGTAGTGCTAACAATGGTAGGGAGCCAGGGTCCAGTTGCTAATGAAGGGAGGACTCACAAAGCAAGTCTTCATAAATATGTAGCTTGTTTCAAGGAAACAATATACCATAGCAATATTATTACGAAGGCGTGCGTGTCAGCCAAACCCTGTCTCCTAGTGAAGGGTCTTGTGAGGGCAGATTCACCCTCCAATTACCTTCCCTCTGTAAAATCCATATGGGGAACACTTTTCTTTCAAACCAGAAAGCCCCGACAAGGGCGCAGAACACCCTAGAATCAAGGAACTCCAAATAGACTTTCAGAGTTTCTTAAATCCCATTGGTCAGGTAGGCATATTTTTGTTATGTAACAAGCTATTGCAGCCAAGGGCTACTCCACCCCGTGGCCATGAGGATCATGGCAAGATCAGATATAAATCACCACTGTCATTATTAGAAATAAAAATGCTGACAAGATGGCGTGGATGACCTAGAAACTTCTGAGATTCATTATTATAAAGCATGAGAGTGCCATTAATTGGTATGTTTCATGGTTTGGTCAATGATCAGTATCTTGTCAGTACTTAAGCAAAATGACTTGGGTGAGTTCCAGACTTGATGGAGTGAACCCTCATTATGCTCTTCTATAGAACTACTGGTCCAAAGACTATCAGGAAAATTGCAATGCTACTAGTTGCATAGAAATATATAGAGATGCAGTATACTTCCCAAAACACTAACTATATATTACTACTTCTTTAAGAGCTCTGTTGTGAAAGCCACAACATTTTCATGTGGTACTTTAATCTAAATGTAAGCTAAATGCCAAAATTTCCCAGTAAATACCATCATTTTAATGGTGAGAAATATATACCTTATTATTCCCCAGAAGACTTGTATTGTTTCAGATAATCTGAAGTTGAATCTTGGTATCTTAAATGAAAGGTATTACTGTTTTGTTCATTTGAGTACTGGTATATGAGATTGTACTTCCTTGACCCAAATCAATCCCTCATTGCCCTTCTGTGATACAGCAATGTTTGTTTGTTTGTTTGTTTTTGTCAACAGGCACAGTGTTAACCTCACAGGGAAAGAGGGACACTGAAGAGAGAAAGACTTATTTTCCTGCATCTGGTGTACTTCTTCCTGTTTGTGTGGACCTAAGCGAGCATGGATGACATCCAGTGGCTCTCATCTGTGATGAGTTAAACATGTGTCTCTGTGATGCTTCTAGACATTAGAGATGGTGCAAAGTAAGTTCAGTGAATTTCAGCTTCTGGTTGAATTCTGCAGAGACCTGGGTCTTCTCCACTGTGAATTCCAAGGACACTCATTGCTCCTTTCTGAAGACTTCTTGGTGTTGGCATTTTGGTGAGTTTTCTCTAGAAACTTTCCCTGTTAGGCTAGCTGGCACCTCTGCTGGGTTTTCAAAACTTTTAATAGCAACACTAGTGTGAAAGTTCCTGGAAAATAGGACAACTGGGATATTTTCGCTATGCTTCAGTAGAGTATCACTTAATTTGTCATTTAAGTCTGAGTCCCCACCATATAGAGGAGCCCTTCTTTCTTTCTAAGCTACTCTTTCCCTGAGGGGGTGTGGGTGTCTTTGGGGATGTTTCAAATTTCTTCTTAGTTAATTCTGTGTAAAAGTTAATCATTCTTTATAGTAACACTTCCCTGCCCAAAATACTCTGTGATTTTTAGTACATGTATCTTTGACACATGTAGAAATAGAAGGGAAAACTAAAACAATGATACAGGGAGTCGTTTGGGAGATTATATTGTCCTCTTGTGGTCAAGGAGACCTTCAAAATGGCAATTACATACTTCAGTGGAAAATCATCTCAAAGAGCTAAATCTTCATCAGGATTATATACTTTATAAGAAATTATTATCCTTTTAAAATGTTTAAGAGTCTTCAATCCCATACCTCCTCACAGTGGGGCATTTTACATTGACAGGGGATGTAAGCAGGAAAATAACTGAGATCTTAGAGAAGTGAGTATATATATACAATTTTTATACACACACACACTCGTGCATGTGCACACATGCGCGTGCACACACACACACACACACACACACACACACAGGATTACTCCCTATATTCTCCTGACTGGAACCTTAGCAATGTTTAAATCTTAAACTTTCTCACATTTTACTAAGCATTTGAAATCAAGGGGAAATAGTATAGCTTGGATCACTTTTCTTTTTCATTTCCAGCTTCGTAATGTTATGGGTTGCTAAGTTAGATAGAAATTACTATGCAGTTAGAGAGGGACTGGATCCTGGAGGAAGTCAGCCCAGGAGATGAGACGACACACACTACGGCTAGGGGCAAATCCGATGAGAGGTGCACCTCAAGCCAGACCATGGGCGCCGAGTCTCGCTACTGATACACAGCAGCGTGACGCTATCGTGCAGTCAGCAGCACCTGTTCCTGTGAGCCCACTAGACATGGGACGCACAGGGGAGGACCTGGCCCCCTCTTTTCCCAAGAATTCCTTCATTCTTCCCATATTTCCTTGCCACATGATTTGTTTCCGGGCGTGGGTGTTAACATTAGGTAACTGCACTTGTAATCCTATAGGCTGTAATTTGAACCACACTGTACCGTGTGATTTTGCTGTGTATCCTCTCCCTCCCCAGAACCCACTCTGGACCCCTCCCGGAGGTTCAGAAGCTATTTTTCTTCTCTTTATTTCCAATAACTTTCTCCTTTGGCTTGCAACTTCATTGTTTGATGTTGTGGGACCAGGAGGTAGGTACATCTGACATCTAACAAGTTGGGAATTATTTTCCGCCAAAACAAATAGACCCAGCATGTGCCAAAATTATAAATACCTGCAATATAATAAAGAAAAAAATCAAAGAAAACAAATATTGTCTTAGTATCACTGCAATCCATTTTGAAGAGAGTGATCTGCTTAAAACACTGCATTATAAAAACAGTGAAGACCGAATACTTTTCTGAATAGCAACGGGAGATAAAATTCTTCAGTAAGATCAATTTATCAGTTTTGATCTAATTGATAGCTTCTTTCAAAGAATCTGTACCATATAATGTAGTTATGAGGAGGTAGGAACCGGATGCAAACACTTGATCATTGGACCAGAAAGCACACACACAAACTTCACACTGGAAATTAATATCATTTAAGAATGAGTGGTATCAATGGCTGCTCCCGTGAGAAGAATCTGCAATTCTCCCATCAGAGTGATGCTTCCTTCTGCAGATAAAACATTCAGTGTTTAACAAATATTTTTCTCTACATGTAGTACAGAACATGACCTCTCAGACTGCTGCCTCTGATAAACAAAAAGGAAGAAGGGTTCTTTCAGCCCAAACTGTGCAGCAATAATCACCCCTAATTACTGGAACGTTAAAGTATAGTACTGATATACCATTAGGGCTTTCCCAAGAGCCCAATTTTACTGAACATTTTTTCCTCTGGAGAAAGAGCAATCAGGGAGTCAACCATCAGCAAACTGTTAAGTAAATATAGTCCCTAAAGAAATGTTAATCAGGCTGGAGCAGAGAAAAAATAATCCTTATTCCCTACTCCTCATAAAACGGACATCCATTGGCAGGATAATCTGTTCCTCTTCCTCTTCCTCTTTCCTTCTTTCTCCCTCCCACAGGCCTAGTTGAAAGGTAATCTTTCCTACCTCAGGGAAAGCCTGCTGGGCTGCACTGCGGATTTCACCCTCTCCCGGGACTGTGGCTATTTGGTGGTCGCATTTACCCATACTGCCTTCTTTCTTTTCATTTCTTTCCTCCCTCTTGCACGGCTCTGCTTCCAAAAATTAATAGTTTGTCCTGCCTTGCAGTCTCTCCCCTTGTGTTCCTTCAGGAAATATTTCAGCGAGGATGCTGCTTTTGTTACTTTCATGTTCTCACGCTCGATTTTTTTCCTGTCTCAGGCACTATCATATTGTCATTTCTCCTTTCAGATTTTCTCATGACATTTTCCTACTAATTCAGGGGCCATTTATTTATCTCTCACTTTCTTGGGCACCACTGTTTGAAGAAATTTAAACAGAAAGGCCAGAGTATTCCATGTCATTTCAGAAATAAATCATGAGGACAGGGACTGAATTCAGGAGCTCCTTCCATTTGCTCTCCGTGCTGAGCACGCTCTTATCCTGCAGTAGGAAATCTTTTCTTTAGCTTTTCTCCTTGCTACCTTCTTGTGAGTACAAACAGTTAGCAGACTCTCAGTTCTTTGTTCTTTACATTTTGTATCCAGAACCAACATTCATATTCCTTTTAAAATTAAATAGAAATTGTACATTTTGGGGGTACAAAGTGATAACTTGCTAGATGTAAGTGATATGTAACGATCAAATCAGAGTAATTGGTATTTCGATCAGTTTACATGGCTATCATTTCTGGCAAGAGAATTTGAAAAGCTCCCATCTGGCTACATTATTGTTCATCATAGTCACCCTCCTGTGCAGCCGAACACCAGGACTCCTTCCTCCTGTGGATTTGTAAGTTTTCACTTAATTACCAGCTTCTCCCTAACCACCTGTCTCTTCTCCCTTCCCTCGTCCACTTTCCACACTCTTCGGTTCTCAAATTTTTACATGCCATGGCATGTGTGTTTCTGTGTATATCTTCTTTTGCTTAATAAAATGTCCTCTGAGTCCATGTCATCACGAATGGCAGGATTTCAACAGAGTTTATGACTGAACAGTTCCTATTGCATATTTACACAACATTTCTTTTACCCATTTATCTATTTGTGAATATTTAGGTTGATTCCAGTTCTTGGCTATTGTAGATAGTGCTGCCATAAATATGGGAGTTAAGGTATCGTTCTGATACACTCATTTTCTCTCCTTTAAATAGGTATCCAGTAGTGACATTTCTGGAGTGTATGGCAATTCTGTTTTTAAGTTTTGTAAAGGCTGAATATTTTTTACACACCACCACCAAACTAACACTTTTTGAGTGTTAGAGTGGAGCCATATGCTTTGGTATGTTATTTCATCAACAATAGAGCATATATTCTTTTCCCAATAGTTCAGATCTGCAATTGAATTTTATGTAACTTAATTTGCTTAATTTAATCTTACTTCAGAGTTTTTAATTTTTTATTGATTGTCTTTTTACTTAATTTTTATAGTTATAAAGAGATTTACAGTTCTTAGGACAAACCAATAGTATCAAACATCTGAGTTAGTCAATTATAATGGAGAAGGTTATAGACTACTACAACTTATTCCCATATTATTCCATTAAAAGCAAATTTATACATGCATGTGACCACATATTCAGAGTATTTATTCTTAAGTTGCTTAAAAATGTGCTCAAAATAATATTGAACACAAAACTCTAAATTTTATCTACCTAATTCGCAAAATATATTCTTCACATCATTCTTGGCCAATTTTTTGTTTTGTTTTTGAGAAAGTGTCTTACTATGCAGTTCAGACTGGTACTGAACTCACTTTGTAGCCTAGGCTGGCCCCAAACTCGCAGTGATCTTCCTGCCTCAGCCGCCAGAGGGCTAGGATTATAAGCGTGCACCACTGCACATGGCATCAATTGTTTTACCTTGTCCTCTGTTTTTAATAGTTGTATGTTAGGCTACAACATGATTGTATAAAAATTTATCTCCATTAGGAGTTAGATTACTTTTTATTGTAAGGTACCTCCAATAAACATCTTTTTACATTAAATTTAGGATTATATCACTAAATTATGAATTCCTAAAATATACATTATTAAGGCAAAGGTGTGTTTTACTACATTTTTAACAAAATAATGTGTGATTATATGTAATTTTGCTAGTAAAGTTTCAGAATATTCACTTCCCTGTGTCCCTGACAATGTCATTCTTATAGTTTTCTTTTCCCTAGGTAATATGCAAAAATTTGTGTACTATACTTGCTCTAATTTTCTTTTGCTTATAATCCTGATATTGTCAATTTACTTACTCTTTTTTTTTTGAGACAGAGTCTTGCTTTGTAGTTCAGGTTAGCCCTGTGCTCACTATATAGCCCAGGCAAGCCTGGAACTCAGCAATCCTCCTGCCTCTGCTTCCTGAGTGCTTGGATTACAGGCGTGAGCCACCATGCCCGGCACTGTGGTTTGTGGTATTGATGGCTGGTGGGTTTGAGTCACCATACCCAGCATTGTATGTGGTTACCGGGATCAAACTCAGAGCCTTGTGTTGCGAGGCAGGAGACTGAACCACTGAACTAAATCTCCAGCCCAACTTCCTCTTTATTTTTTGATAGATTTTTCTAAGGATTTATCAATTTTTTGAAGAACCAGTATTTGTTTTCTATTAATTACCTCATTTTCCTTTTAATTTATGTTGTGATCCCTATTGATTTCTTCATTTTGTTTTGGTTTTATTTTGCCTTTCTTTCTCTAATTTTCTTGGGTTAAAAATTTAGACTAGTGACTTGAGTATTCTTCTTTTCTGTCTTTAGAAAAATAGTATTATAAATTTCCCTTTAGTACTGTGTTTCAAAAAGTAATGTGAAGCCCTCTTCAAACATACAAGAATTCATCTAAGCAAGCTAGTATTGCTTTTAAAAATGTTTTAGCCAGGTGTGGTGGCTCATGCCTGTAATCCCAGCACTCGGGAGGCAGAGACAGGAGGATTGCTGAGTTCGAGGCTTGCCTGGGCTACATAGTGAGCTCAGGGCCAGCCTGAACTACGAAGTGAGATTCTGTCTCTAAAAAAAAGGAAAAAAATGTTTTAAAAGTGTTTAAAAAGAAATGAAAGGATGCTAGATAGAATACAACATGGATGAATGAAAAGAAAACCATGGCAATGATAAAACCAAATATATGTTTTTTCTAAATATATTTAATTTTATATTAATGTTCATATTTAAATATCTACAGGTTTTACTGACAATAATGGACAGTAGTGTTTTTATTAGATACAAAACTGAAATGCATAGCAAAAATTCTATGAAATCCAAGGGGATCTCATAGAAATGGAAATACTCTATTATAGCAGTTTTTTATTATAGGTGAAGAAGACACAGGGCTGGTATTTAGCTCAGTCTGCTGTGCCTGCCTGGCAAGCACAAGGTCCTGACTTTGATTTCTGGTACCACACACACACACACACACACACACACACACACACACACACACAAGGCACAGTTTCCCTAAAAACAGTATATAACTTCTAAATTAACCAGACAGAGCCATAAGTAGAGGATCAAATGTCTAGAGGTAAAATGGACTCACATGAAAGAAAGCAGAAAAAGAATAAAAAGGGCAAATAACAGATAAAATAAGCTGAATAAGATAACTGATGTAAGTCTAACCATATCAGCAACTGCATTAAATGTAAAAGTGCTAGTCTCCAAAGCAAGTGGCAAGAATAATTTTAAAAGAAGATCAAACTACACACTGCTTTTGTTGGCAGAATCCCTAAAACACTCTGTACTATCAGTCAGCTTTACCACTGCTGGGACACAGTGCCTGGCAGCCACAGTTTGAAGGAGGAGAGGTGCAAGGTGGCTCATGATTTTGGAGGATTTACCCTCTGGCTGGCAGCTCGAGGGCAGGAGCCTCATGACAGAGCAAAGTTCAGTTCAGGGCAGCGTGGGGAGCACAGCGGAAGAACAGTGCTAGGGAGAAGGGGTGAGGAGCCAGGCTCACACCTGAGGGCCACACTCTCATCACCCACACGCTCACAGAAGTGTGAGCCACCAATGGCCTGGGCAGGTTGTAAAGCTGGCAGAGTGGGTGGCCCATTGTAGCCACCTCACCTCTCCAAAGAAGTCTCGCTCAAAGTCCACAGTCTGTGGATACGATGACATACCGCTCCCATGAGGCGTCGTCACGTGGTCATACACTACCAGATAAAGAGATGACTGGGGTCAGCCTAATCTAATCGTGTGCTGAAAACACATGGGATTTTCCTGTGGGGTGGCAGGACGGGAATTTTCTGGAAGGTGAGGACAGCTCCATGAGAGGAAGCAAGGTAACCTCCGGAAGCTACTGACTGCTTCCAACAGCCAGCCCATAAGGATACAGGCGTCTCAGACCTACTGCCAGGAACAGGATGCTGGAGTCAGCAACAGCATGAGGAACCCACGCAGAGAACTCCGCTCAGCCCTTTTGTCCTCTGGACTCATGGAACAGTGAGCTAATAAAGCGATGTGCTGATTAGAGCAATGTGCTAATTTCTTACAGCAAGATAAACAACAACAAAAAAAACCTAATACAAGGCTTAGAAGAAATACATATTAAATACTGAGAAACAGATTAAAACTAAAAGGATGGGGCCTGAGGGTTAGCTCAGTGCTTCCAGCGCCTGCCTCACAAGCGGAAGGTCCTGAGTTTGATCCCTGGAACCACATATAATGCTGGGCGTGGAGACACGCCCACCAACAATCAACACCGCGTACCACAATGCCGGACGTGGTGGCTCACGCCTGTCATCCCAGCACTCGGGAGGCAGAGACAGGAGGATTGCTGAGTTCGCGGCGGCTTGCCTGGGCACCATAGTGAGCCTGAACTACAAAGCGAGACCCTGTCTCAAAAAGAAAAACAACAAACAAACAAACAAACAAAAAAAACTAAAAGGACGGAGAAAGATATAGCAAGGTAAAGCACATCAGAAGAAAGATCAAAAGGGCATATTAACACCGAAAAGTGTATCTATGAATAATTATAATAAAAAAGGACCAATTCTTCAAGAGAAAATAGCAATTGTACATTTGTGTACTTAAGAGAGTTTCAAAATATGTGAAAACTGAAACTAAAATTGAAAAAAGAAACAGGTAAATTCATACTTATAATATTGTAATATTATACTTGTAATTTTGTAATGTCTTCTTTTACTCAGTGACAGAAAGAGATGTAAGAAGTCAGTAAAAATACAAGCAAACTGACCCAAAGTGATATGTAAAGAATTCTTGAAATGACAACACAGTATATACCTTTACAAATTCATCTGAGATATTTACTATGATGGATAATACTTAGGGCCATAAAGCAAATCTTGGTCAAATTAAGAAATTTAAGCAATGCAAATCATGTTTTGTGAATATAACTGAATTAAATTATTTTCTTTAAAAATCAATGAATCTGTGTAAATTTTAAAAACAACATGTTGATTTTTTAATTTTACAAAATAAGGGTGTGAAAAAAACTGCTGTGGGTAGGTCATAGATTAAGGTCATGCTTACAGGCCTCTCTCTAACTCTGCGAAACAGTGTAGCAGGCACTGCAACTGGACCAGAACCTAACTGCTGACACTAGTATGTTTCTTTAGTATCATAGATGCTTAAAATGTACAAATCATATAACCAACATCATTAGTAGAACACAAACGACCACAGAAAGGATCCCAACATAGATTCCATTAAAGAAACAATATATTTTCATGACATGTCCTTGGTTTTATCTTCTGTAAGGTACCCTTGTTAAAAAGTACTACTTTCCGTGTGCAATGAAAGTGGCCAGAAATAACCATTGATTCACTCAGACTTAAGCTAGGTCTTATGAATGAAAGCCAATAGGAAGAATTTGTCACTGCAAATCTGAAAATAAACCTATTAGTGTGCCATCTACGAAAATTCATAAACGAGTGTAACAAGATTCCAAGTCTGCATGCAGTCATCTTGCTCTGATTTTTTTATAAAGATCTGACAGGTTAAAACAGGATCTCTTTGCTCATTTTTACTTGGGTGGTTAGAAGTATCACAAGGTTATCTAACACCCTGTTTAAAACATGGCAGTGATAAACATCAAACATTTCCTGGTTCATTCTCTAAACACTGATTTTCTTCTTAAAATTGCTCAAGGTATGCTTTAGGGAAGTTTTTGAGATCCTACCTTAAGAAAGTATTTTTAATGAGGTCTCCAGAGAAAACATATCAGAATCAAGATGAACTACCAGGGTTGAGAAACTGAACCCTGGGTTAAGGTAGCTCGGTTAGTGACAGAGCATTCCACGCTCACAGCTCTGTGGCCGAGGATGTACCACAAAGGTAAGGAATGGAAGGTCCTGAATGATGGAGCAGAAGTCTGAGGCAGCCTGTGGATGTTCGTTTATTTGTTTTTCTCTGTGTGTGGGGGCGTGGCCCCACTTAGCTATACCTGAAGGGTAAAAATTCAGATTTTTTTTCTTTTTTTTTTTGTACCAGGGATTGAACTTGGGACCTTGTGCTTATCAGGCAGACACCAGAACCACTGAGCTAAACTCTTATTTTAAAACAGACCAATAAAGTAAAGAAAAAGCAAGTAAGGAAAAATTTAAACTCAGCAAAACTCCTAATTTTCTCCCAATTTATGCTTATCAAATATAATTAAAATATAAATGTAAGTCATTAATAGTAACTACAAGTTTATATGCTACATTCTCTCAAAAAAGCAAAAGATAGGGCTGGAGATTTTAGATCAGTGGTTCCAGCACCTGCCTTGCAAGCGCAAGGCCCTGAGTTCGATCTCAGTAACCACATACAATGCTGGGCATGGTGACTCACACCCACCAGCAATCAATACCACATACCACATGCCGGAGGTGGTGGCTCAGGCCTGTAATCCCAGCACATGGGAGGCAGAGACAGGAGGATTGCTGAGTTCAATGTTTGCCTGGGCTACATAGTGAGCTCAGGGCCAGCCTGAACTACAAAGCGAGACCCTGTGTCAAAAAAAAAAAAAAAAAAAGATGAAGTAATTCCAATTGAATTTGGAGAAGTGATAGAACAGATTTTGGTCTTTTTTTTTTTTTTTCCCAGAATAAGGAATTCCCTGAGGCCCTTGTGTTTGCCAGGCTGACATGGTACCATTGAACTACATCCCCAGCCCTTAGATTTTGTCAGTTTTCTAGGGCTATAGAAATATGGCTGGGAGTCAAACATGCTAGCACTCTGGAGGCTGACCCAGGAAGAACCCTGTGAAATCCAGACTACCTGAACTATATAGTGAGCTCAAGGCCAATTCAAACTACAGAGCAAGACATTATCTATAAATAAAAAAATCCCCAAAGCAATCAAGCACACAAAAAGCAGAAAATGTGTCATGATATTCAGCTAATTAAGTGTTAAGGGAGATCATCATAACATGCCCAGTTTAGCACTAATTATAGAAACATAGTGTAAGTTTCTGAAGACAAATGAAAATGTGAAGTTGTTTTTGAATGCTCTGTTCATGAAAATATGCATTTCTACAAACTAATGGACAATTGCTTTTTAAGAGGCACATATTCACAAATGTGTAGCATAGCTGTTGTCTTCAAGGAGTAGAGTGATTCCTACAAGCTTCTATATAGCTGCCTTTACCTATGATTTCTTCTTTGTCATTAATTACGATTAAGACTATTGTTTTGAAGGTGTAAACAACTCTCAAAATCATGAATGGCTGGCACAAAGTGCTCAGGTTGTCCAACTGTGGCACAAATATGTATGCAAGTGGATTTTTATGTATGCATGCTTAAGTTGAAAAGTAAGTGCAGTGGCAAACTCATACAAAGAAAACTGTCAAGACTTAAGGGGGGAAAGATGTAATCTGGCTTTGTTTATATTGTGCTATTCTTGAGAATAGATTCAAAACTAGTTTAAGATTTCCATGACAAGTATAAGAAGGCACTGTACTAAATTTTATTCAGTGAAGGGACATAATCTGCCTAACTCACAAACTTCCATTCATAAGCATAGGCTTTCTTATTGAGAATGAGTGAATAGGGATGAAAAACATTTACATTATAAATTATAGAGGCTACAGTATTTAGGGTATAGAAAAACTGTGCTAATTTTACATTGAGTAATTTTTAATTGTGGAAAAATAAAAAATAATATGAAAATCAAATAAGGTTATCCGACTTAAAGGCAAGTTTCCCCAAAGATGTAAGATAAAAGCATCAGAAGCAAAGGCCTGATAGCTTCTCCACAAGCAGTGAAAAGGTAATATATTCTATGCAAGATAAATATTTGGGTTTATTAACTTGATTATAATACACACATTTCCATGAAATTTTAAAATAATGCTAAAATTTTTGGTAGGAATTTTGTATTTCACCATTTGTCTTCATATTTTCAATTGATTTTACTTTATGATTTCGATATTATACTATCTGAGTAAATGGTTTCATAGTAATTTAATGTGTTAATTTTTATAACCATAAAATAAACATTTTGGTGACTTCATCTAATCATAGCTAAACATGTTTGCATACACATATTTTCATTCAAACTGAAGAAAGAAACACTTATTACTATAGGAAGTATCATCTGAGCATAAACACAAATTTCTATGTTTATAGTATTTATATTTAATTACTATGACTAGACATGTGCAAAGAATAAACATGAGACATAAAAATAATGCTAAAATACAGTATAAATTTATAAGAGTATTAAAATAAGAAAAAGAGCTTTGAAATTGCTGTTAGCTGGAGCAGTTAGAAAATATAACATAAAGAAGAAAATTCAAGTGTTGCTTTGAAATAAGGCATAGCAAAGTGGTGAGGCATTCTAAGAGGAAGGCTAGCAACAGAGAAAGCTTGTGATGAAAAAAAATAAAGCCTGGTTTCATCAAATCTCTGTGGCAAATGTAGCACTGGGGAGCACATGCAGGAGGCATTAATGGAGGCAAAATTCTAGCTGTACAGAAACTCACAATCTATTGATAATAAAAGTCTCTTTTTCCCTTCTGTCTTTTCTCCTAAGAGGACCTGGGTTTTTCTTAGGGATCTCCAGTTGTAGATCAAATGCCTCAAACTGACTTGATACATTTACAAGTAGTTTCTGAGTTAACATTATGATCAAGTTATTCTATAATAAGGAATCCTGGGATCTTTTCTCAATCTATTAATATTCTCTGTAACAGCTGGTAAGCATGGAAGAATATAATTGCCTTTTAGCTAATTTTCCTACAGGTACAGGGACTTGACCTATAAGAAAAAGCAAAAATAGAGTCAAAAAACCCAGAAAATAGATTTTCTCACAACTCAAAACCTGGATCTACTCTGGCTTACAAGTTTACCCTTGACATTTTTCATTACATTATCTTCCCTTGCTCTTTATTATGTACAATTTCAGATGGAATTCTGAGCTTCATTACTGTAAGTTTTTAATTAATGTACTATTATGCTAGTCTGAAGAACTGAAGGCAGTAGGTCTGGCTGGAAGAGAAGGTTTGTGTTAGAGAACAGTAAGAATTAATCTTGAAAGTCAGGCAGCAAACAGAGATATTGAAAAGTTACCCTAAAAGTGTCTGGGCCTAATAAAAATTTAACAAAATGAGAGTATTGTTTTAGAACCATAATTTGATAATGGTGTGCAAAAATGATGGAAGATGAGGAAACCAGAAAAACGGTGCTTATGCTATTACCACGGAAGAGTCAATAGGGCTTGTACACTGACTATAAAGAAGAAGAGTAGAGGAGACAAGAGAGTCAAACATTACTCCAACGTTTCAACTTAGAATCATGTTTAAATCATTTCAGTCATTTTCAAATAATTCTAATGTTTACTGAGAGAACAGTACAGCATTCAGGGACACAGAGTTGTCAAAAGGAAGACATAATGTGGGAAAATGTAACATACCACAGAACAATACAGTGACTGGAAACATTTACATGGGAGTATGATTTAGAGTTAAGCTTAGTTCAAAGCCATTTTTGAACACATATTTTCATGGGGTATGTGAAGTAAATATTATGTTCATACTTCATATATAAACGGAGAGAGAGAGATGAGCAACGTGATAGAATGTATAATTTGTTTCGATATTTTGAGAAGAAAGTAAGGCACTTAAAATCTGTGCCAAGAAAAAAGAAGTAAATTAGAGTGTGCTTGGCAAACTAGAACATGTTGTAATCCTAATTTTAGTAAAACTAACATAAACGTGTCTCTGGTTGCAGAAAAGATAGAATAACTCTAGCTCCCTTAGGTCTTCCTTCTTCCAACTAAAAACTTCTACATATAACACAACAGGATTCGTGGGGTGCCTCTGAACATGGAGGAAGATAGAAGACTGCCTGGGGTCTTCAGAAGTCGAAAAAACAATCGAATGGCAGTAAGGTCTTCAGTTCTTTTATTCCAACAAAACACTCTGGAAGACACCAACCTGAAACTAGCAACATGCACAAGAGAAAAGGAAGGAGGAAGAGGAGGAGGAGGAAGAGGTAGAAGTTGAGAGGGAGTAAAGAAGGGAGAGAGGAAGGAAAGGAGGTTGATTTCCGAAGAGCCTGTCCCCCTAGACAAAAAAAACAAAGTAAAAGATGATCTCATAGCAGAAAACATGTTTGGTGACACCTGCCCAACAATGAAGGAAACAGCACGTTTTGCCGCGGATACTGCACTCTATCCACTTGGGCCACAGAACACTCAGTCTGGCCTGATGCAACAATACCAGTGTCTAAAAGGAAAAGGGCATTTTCTGTATCCTGCCCAGAAAAATGGGGTGATATTCACAAATGAAACAGGGAGCCGCTCTTCTAGTTCCTGCGTGTTGGAAGCAATCAACTCTGATTACAGTGGCAGGGAAGTGTCGTCCTGAGCAGGGAGCTGATTTTCCATTCATGAAGTCAGAGGTGACTTGATTTTCCTTTCAGGTTAGTGGCAGTGAGGTCAAGGGTTATAGTTTGTCTCCAGTCCACCAAGAAGCAGCAAATTGTAAAGTCTGAACTATGTGTGGGGTCAGTCAGCATTATGATTCAACTTGTACACACTCAGTGAGAGAACGGAACGAGTGGTTAGTAAAACAACATGGAAAATCATCAAGGATATAAAATTAACATAATAAATAAGATCTAATTAACATTTTTAGAATAATTTAAAAAAGAACAGAATATATACACATTTTTAAACACTTATGAACATTGACCAAAACTGATCATGTTTTGAGCTGTAAACAAACTCCATAAATGAAAAAAAAAAAGAAATCACACAGTGTGTATGCTTTGATCATCATAGAATAAAACTGGAAATAAGCAATTCTGCAGTAGTTTCCTACAGTTGTGAATTAAAAAACATGCTACTAGGGCCAGAGGGTTAGCTCAGTGGTTCTGGCGCCTGCCTTGCAAGCGCAAGGTCTTGAGTTCGATCCCCGGCAACCACATACAATGCTGGGTGTGGAGACTCACGCCCACCAACAATCAATGCCACATACCACAGTGCCGGGCGTGGTGGCTCAGGCCTGTAATCCCAGCACTCGGGAGGCAGAGGCAGGAGGATTGCTGAGTTCGAGGCTTGCCTGGGCTACATAGTGAGCTCAGAGCCAGCCTGAACTACAAAGCGAGACCCTGTCTCAAAACATCAACAACAAAAAACATGCTACTAAATAACAATTGGAAAAAGAATATCTCAATTTTTTGAAAACATTGAATAACTGAAAAGACAACATTAAAATCTATAAGGTGCAGTTAAAGATGTTTCTGATGAGTAATCTAAGTTTTCTTTTGTTTCTTGTTATTATTTCTTTAATTTTTATAGCATTTTGTCTGTGTCTTTGAGACCCAATTTGACATAAAAACAGCTATTCTATTAAAAACCTCCAGTTAATATCTGTAACCTCCTTGTGAACTGGGTACTTGTGAAGGAACTCTCCTTCACAGTAACAACTTAGTAACAGAAGATTTTTAGAACTGCTAATCTTTGCTATTAGCTTTAAAGACTAGCTTCTGCATAGAAAACTCCTACTAACAGAGAGTAACAAATTTTGCCTTTAAATACTGTACCTTAATCTACCTCAGGGCCCTTATTCTTTGGCTTGTTCTAGGGGGAATGGACCCCAGCTGGGTAATAAAGCTTTTGGTTGGTCTTTAAGATCATGTTGTGTCCTGAGAGATTGTTGATCGGTTGGACTTAGTCCTAACATTTCATTTCCTTCTCTTTGGCAGTGCTTCTAGGTAAGAAGTATGTTCTCCAGCTTATTCTTGCTCTTTTGCGAACATCTCTTTAGATGTTATTAGTATTTTCTCTTTTTGTTCATTATCTTGAGCCGTTTGATGACAGCACTCCTATATGCAGTTTTCTGTGTTTATTACACTTTGTGTTCATTGAGATTCTTGTGTCTATATTTATAGTTCATCAAATTAAAAAAAGTCACTATTTCTTTAAATATTTTAACCTTGGGACATTCTTATTTTATATATATATATACATATATATATATGTATATGTATATATATGTATACATAAATATACTGACTTCATGTATGTATACTGTAGTTTAAAATATCCTCTTATTCCTTTATGTGTCATTTTAGTTTTTTGTATTTCTATGTGTCTTTAAATCTATCTTTTAAAATTAAAAATAATACCATATACTATATTTTAAAATTTTAGATACTTGAAACTTGTTTTCAAAATCTTTTTCATGGATGGCAATGTTTGATTTAATGTTGGAAATGTGATTTTTACCTTGCTGAATATTGTGTATTATTTGTAATTTTATATTTTTGAATACTGTTCTGGAATAGTTAAATTACTGAAAATGGGGGCTGGAGATTTAGTTCAATGGTTCAGGCGCCTGCTTGCAAATGCAAGGTCCTGAGTTTGATCCTGGTAAACACATACAATGCTGAGCATGGTGACTCACGCCCACCAGTCATCAATACCACATACCACAGTGCCAGGTGTGGTGGTTCATGCCTGTAATCTCAGCACTTTGGAGGCAGAGACAGGAGGATTTCTAAGTTCCAGGTTTGCCTGGGCTACATTGTGAGCTCAGGGCCCACCTGGACTACAAAATGGGACCCTGTCTCAAAAAAAAAAAAAAAAAAAAAGGGGGCTGGAGCGGTAGCTCTGTGTTTCCCGTGCCTGCCTCGGTAGCGCAAGGTCCTGAGTTTGATCCGTGGTAACCACATACAATGCTGGGTGTGGAAACTCACGCCCACCAGCCATAAATACCACATACCACAGTGCCAGGCGTGGTGGCTCACACCTGTAATCCCAGCACTCATGAGGCAGAGACAGGAGGATTGCTGAGTTCGAGGTTTGCCTGGGCTACATACTGAGCTCAGAGCCAGCCTGAACTACAAAGCGAGACCCTGTCTCAAAAAAAAAAAAATACTGAAAACGACTTGTTCTTTTCAGAGCTAGCTTTTAAGATTTGATGAGAGGGAGAAGAACCTCATTTGTTGTATTAGGGTTCCCTTATTTGGATCCCCTTCATTTTGTCCCATAAAATGTGAGGTGTGCACAGGGACTAGTACCACTGCATGTGAGGTCTCGGTGTACTAGTTTTCATTTTCAAGTTTATTGTTGGCAGTTTTCTTAAAGCAAGAATTACTATGTTGACAATTTATTCAAGGGTGATTCTCTGTAGATCAGGGTATGAAGTTTTCCTTTTTAGTGACATGTTCTATGTCTTTTTTTTTCTTCTTATACTCTTTAATCTCCATTTTGGTAAGTCACTAAAGTCTTCCTGGGTACACTCCGTTTTTGCTGTGTAACAGAAAAACTATTGCAAGATTGCAAAAACCGTAATCTAAAAACTCATTCATTTGCTGTTTGTCTGGCTTCCTGGTCTCCTGTGGCCCAAATATCTTTCCCAAAGTTTCCATGCTGTAACTCAGTCCCTATGCAGTGCTGTTGGGAGATAATTCCTAATTGGAAGCACTTACACTGGGGAGAACCACCCCAATGCAAGGAGTAGATTAATGTTAGTATCAGGGAAGTGAGCTTGCTGTTGTGGGAATGGTGTCTTTATCAGAGAGTGAGTCTTACTTCCACACACATTCTGTTTTTCTTCCTCCTCTATTACCACGCCCCCTGGGCTGTCTGCCTCCACTATGGACTGATGCAGCATCTGGACTTCCCAGCCTCTGGGACTATGAGAAATAAATGTCTACTCTTTGTAAATTACCCAGTCTGAAGTTTTCTGTCGTAGCAGCATGAGATGTTATTCTTTATTGACAAATGTTCAGTGATCTTGAAATCTATTGTTTCATACAGGTATACAGGTCTGTTGTTTCACGTGCTTTCAGGCTGGTGTGTAAATCACAGTCCCCACATAGTTCCATGCTCCCAGGTATTGATTGTGAATTAGATGTGTCAGGTACCAGTAGGCGGAACCTTAGCTTTCTATTTCTATTCAAACAGTTCTGCTTTCCAACTTCACACTCTCTTTAAATTGTATAAACTATAGGCTTAGGTAATGATCAAAGTGTTCATTTACATGATGATAGAAATATATAAAAAATTGCACTTTCTTTTTTGGTGAAAATATTCACTTAATATTTCACTCAGCATTCTTCTCGAGATACTTATTTCACTCAGTATAAAAAATATTTATGGGCCAGAAGTTTAGCTCAGTGGTTCCTGCATGGCCTAGCAAGCACAAGTTTCCTGGTTCGATCCTGGTAACCATGTACAACAATATTGGGCGTGGTGGCTCTCACCCCCTAGCAATCAGTACCACACACCACAGTGCCAGGCGTGGTGGCTCATTCCTGTCATCCCAGCACTCAGGAGGCAGAGACAGGAGGATTGCTGAGTTCAAGGTTTGCCTGGGCTACATAGTGAGCTCAGGGCCAGCCTGAACTGCAAAGTGAGACCCTGTCTCAAAAAAAAAAAAAAATGTGTGTGTGTGTGTGTGTGTGTGTGTGTGTGTGTGTTTCCATCCCAGATTTATTTGTTACAAGTTTGTTGGGCCTGCCATTGTGTTATGCATCCTATAGCTTAGTAAGTAGTAAGTAAAAGCACTACTTTCTCTTTTGTGATAGTGAATGGAAAATACACCACACCAACACTGGTACTACTAGAAGTATTTTTGTTCTGCTTGTCAGAATTCAGAAAAAAAAATAAACTACTTTGTTACAAAACCCAAGGGGTTATCATATTTGTTTCTTCTTCCTTTCCTTGGCATTTATTATTAATGTGTTCGGGGAAAAACATCTCTTAATTGAAGTTAGTTTTCTCAGATCTCTTAATTTTTCCCCTTGTGGAAGATCAGAATGAATAATATTCTTAGAGTTCAAGTGGCAAAGATGGGGCACAAAAATAAATATATTTTAAAAGTTTTAGTCTTAAAATTTAAGGTAGGTAGCATAAGTGTACTTAATTCAAAGTAGATTGGCAAGTATTATTAGATATCCAACAAAAGTGATACCCAGAGAAGCAGAGGACAAAAGATCAAAGATTTCATGTTCAAGTTGCATTTTTCTTGGGCCCAGGGAGGAATGTGCTACTAAAATATACTTTGAAGAGAGGAAGTTGCTTGAAGCAGGAGTAGAATGAGCACAGTTTAAGAATCAAACCTATTTCTAGGTTTAGTTACATCGATAACTAAGTGGTGCAGTTTTAAGCCTCTCTGAGTCATGTTCTATACCTTTTCTAAATTGAAAAAAGATAATCCATCTTTGTAAAAAGTAATAATCATATATTTAAAGTGCATGGACTAGTACTTGACATATATACACATTTATGATATCATAATTGTAGTAAGATTAATTTCTATGCAATCAATAGGATTGGCTGACAGTAGAAGTGGTAGGAGAAAAAAGGAGAGGAAAATATCACTAAATTAGGAAAAACCTAATGCAAATACATAAAACTGGATAATAATCAGGAAAAGAGTGGAGCTGTAAAGCTCCTATAGCAGTGTTAATTTGCCATCAAGTTTCTACCAAGTTCAAGGTGATCTTGCTACGGCACGGTCTAGATCGAATCAGTGGGTAAAAGACACATGGGAGGTTGCATAAGGAAAATGTAATATAAATGGTACCCAGTGGGATAAATAACATGGGATATATGAAAACTCTTTAGGGTACACCTTGGGAGAAGGTGTGGTCAATTAATAAGGCAGTTAGCAAGTAGCAAGGAAGTTCATCCTATTCCCAGGCTGGTCTGGCGTTGTTGGGCAAGCAGGAGGCCACACTCCAAAGTAATGATGCTCTTAGAAAATATCAGTACGAGGATGGAGTAAAAATCTGCTTACTGTGGAACAAGAGGCCTTGACAGCTTACGGGTCCTGGAAAGGTGACTGGGTACCAGTTGGGCCTGGAGACTTCATGATTATTTCCAGAGCCTGCGAGCTCTGCTTCTGTGTTGTGAGATTGCAGAGAGTTTGGGTTCCAGTCCCATGGCTGGTGGCAATAACACTGCTGAACATCTCTACATCCACAGCACTGAACCCAAGTGCACCCTGGGAAATGTAGGATAGCCTCTTCCTCCCAGTGTATCTCTCCAGCACCCTCCACATGACAGAACATGTTCTCTTTAAAGAGGGATGCTTACAGAAACTTCACCGCTCATCGTGGAGTAAGTATCCAAGGTGCAACTGGTGCTGAAGGCAGTGAACTGGTCACTGACAACAGTTCCATGAGGTGGTGTGATGCTGTAATGTCTAATAAGACAGGATCTGGGATTGGTTTTTATGGTTGAGGAAAATCCTAAGGAAGCCTTGGGTGATCCTTATGAGTTGCTACACTTTTTACTGCCATGAGAAAAGTAGAGAATAATATCAGAACAAAGAAAAACTTCCTAATTCTAGGAATTGAGGCTATTTCTGAAGGTAAGATTTTGAGAAAGAGGGCTGTTTCCATTTTGTCTTTAGAAAACTTTCTCAATCATGGTAAAAAAAAAAATCTTACTCTGGGGGAAATATTAGTTCTTCCCACAGTAAATCCTGATTAGGTTTTAAATATGAGAAGCTTATTTTCTTTCTGGATAAATTTTACTCCACACCCACATTCTAAATCTAGTATTATAGTTATTCATCAGCTCTTACCCTATTTTCAAATTTGCAAGTAAAAAAATGATACTTTAAAAGTGTTAAATGATTCACTTACTCATATTTTTCTTTTTGGCTAGGACAGTAATGGTGTAAAGCATTTTAACTAAAGGCAAGAGATAATGATTTATTAACATATCTACCTACAACAAGAAACCTAGTGCCAGTCAGACTTCAAGTCATTGCGGTATTTAGGCTTCTTCCCTCCATGTAAGTTGCAAAAGTGGAAGCAGATGAAACATCATAGGAATATCTTCTGCTGCTCCATAGCAGTTAACTCTAGAAGGCTGGACAGTCTCAAGCAAGGTGTTACAAGCAAGTAAGGAGATACTTCAGAATATTGTAAGGAGCTTGTGTTTTCCTACTTTAGGCACGGGTCTTAAATATTTAGCAATATTTTATTCTGGTATTCATTTTGAAGTATTTACAAATCATAGAATGACATAATGTTGACATATGACGTCTTCTTAGGCTATGATTCATGTTTTTGTGGACTGTAGATATCGTTCCAACAATGAGATGCTAGATGCCCTTTTATCTTGCCCCAGTCAGCATATCAAGAAAGCAGTAGGCGTATGTCCCTAGAAATCAAATTAGATTAAGTCCTGCTGATATAATACACATGCCACTAGAATCAACTTAGAAACAACCACAGATATGAAGTAGAAAGATTCTGACTCTTTCAATATACGGAAAAGTCAACACGGAGAAAAAAGAGTCAACAAGGAGAGAAGAGTCGACAAGGACAGAAAGCTTTTGATGACTCATTTGTGTTTGCACTGCATTCTGGAAAAAAACTGTGGACTCTTCCCCATTCTTTTAGCCTTGATCTTGTTACTTTCATCTTACTAATATCATGTTAACAGATCATATTATTCTAGCTCATAGTGAAGTTTCTTGAGTTCTTTCCCACTACACAACACTAAATTCTCAGCAAATAGCCCAGTATCTTGTATGGCCTTAAATAGCTGCAGCTGAAGAAGAAGTAGAAGCAGCAGCCGCAGCAGGAGCATCAGCCGCAGCAGGAGCAGCAGATCTATTTTGGTTCTGGGCTCAGGAGAGAGAACGGCAAAAAGTAGCATTTTCCTCCCATTGGTCGATTTTCAAGCCATAAACTGCCCAAGACCATTATTTCAAACCTTGGGAGAAAAAGAAATCTGTCCTCTTTGAAAGAAAAAGGAATAAGTAGATAATAGAAAGTTCAGATAAAAGTAAATTCCTAACCTCAGGCTTCTGAGACTTGACCTCCTCCTCAGCTGTTGCTTTGGTAACCCAGGGCACTGTCTCTCTGTGAATATAAATCTCTCATTCAAGGTCGTGTTGCTCTGCGTCTAGCAAAGGACAGAGTACAGAACCAACACTCAGGAAGGAAGGTGACTATTATGCTGTGTTCCATGTTTTAGCTTTCTCCATTTTTTTGCATACATGCCTTCATATATATATATATATATATATATATATATATATATATATAATGCACTCATATACGGCACTTTACATGTATGACTACATATATATGTAGTTTTACTCATTTTAGTTTTTAGAAAGGATTATGTTATGTATAGTCATTCCTTTTTAACCATGGAGAATTTGTTCTAGGACCCTGAGTAGCAAAATCTACAGGTGTTTTCATCCCTGATATAATACGGCATAGTGCTTGCATGTAACATTCTTTCATGCACTTAAACCATTTTTAGATGACTTGTAATGCCAAAACAAGGCAAACACTCTATAAATCATGGCTTCAAAATACTACTTGGGTAGAAAATAGCAATACAATTCTATACAGCCTAAAATTTTTGTTTGTACAGCTGCCTTTAAGCTTAGTAAAAATACAAGTTTTTCAAACACTTTCAATCTATGATTATTGGAATCCACACATATAGAAGTTCAAAGATGGATAGGAGACTGCATGGTCTTTGTGACTTGCATGATATTAGATGTGAATATAGTTTCTATATCCATCCAAGACATAGAACTTGTTCACAGTCCCCCTCTGTGTTTAATGCAGTAACTGTGTGCATTATCCAAGTAGAAACTCTGCTGTGATACATACCTAAGAATGGAAGTGGTAGCTTTTTATTTACTCATTAGCTCAGTTCTGCCCCTCTATTAAAATTATTACTGAATCTGCCAATAAGTTTCTAATTGCTGCATATGCTATGAATTTTTCCTACATCTCACATTATTTATATTATTGATCCCTTCGTTCTTTCTTCTTTCTTGAAATATTTACTCTTTATTTTGGAATTTCTTGCAATTTTTCTTGGTTATTTTATCTCACATTTTCAAAAAAAATCTCCTTAGTAATGCAATATTTATTAGTTGGTTGCTACTCAGGTTAACTTATAAAACAAACTATTTCAACAATGGAATGAAAAGAAAACTTTTTCTGCTCTCCAGTGTTTGGGCCAATCTGGGACTCAGCTAGCATCTGTTTGAGTCTATAGATCAAAGGATTTTTTTCACGGGATGTCCGGGCCTTGATTGAAATGATGGAAAGCAGCCTCAGTGAGGCCTTCTTCAGTACCCATTGCTGTGATGTGTCTAGCCAAGGAAAGCGCTCATTGCATGGTGCCTTAGAGTTCATAGAGTGAAGATAAAAACTGCTCTTCCCCTTAGACAGTAGGCCAGAAACTAACTTCTATTGCTTCTGGTACATTTTATACATGGTCAAAAAATTTCTAATGGAGCTGGGCGTGGTGGCTCACGCCTGTAATCCCAGCACTCGGGAGGCAGAGACAGGAGGATTTCTGAGTTCGAGGCTTGCCTGGGCTACATAGTGAGCTAGGGCCAGCCTGAACTGCAAAATGAGACCCTGCCTCAAAAAAAAAATTCTAATGGATAAAATAAGATTAGTGATTTGGTTTCTATGTCTTTGACTATTATTGTTATCTATTTCCTTTAATATGCTTATTTTCCAGTTACATTACTTCTTTAGAAACTTGGCTATTGAAACACTTTGTCCATTTTGTAAACTATTTCTTTTAAAAATAATTGTTCAGGTGTCCAGTAATTCTTTGCTCATTACATGTTTATAGACATTGTCTTCCACTTATAGTAAAATTTTTATTTTTTATGATATATGTTGATATACAGAAAATAAAAAAAATATTAGCACAATCACATTTGTTCATTTTCCCCCATTATAGCTTTTGAATTCTTTGTTTCATTTGGAAAGAATTATCTAAACATTTGTGGCAATACAGTTTGCTAATAGCATTACAAAATAAATACACCTTCCATAATGTTCTTTAAGGTAAATAAAAGAGTCGTAAACATGTCACCCTATTGAATTCAGTTTAGAATGGCTCCATTATAATGATATATGGATGCTAACTTGGAGGACTGATTAGCACAGCAGAAAGCAGGACTCTTTATATGAATGAAGCTTTGAAAGAGATGCTGTTATGAAGTGGGACTATATTTGAATAGAGAATTTCTGGTATAAATAGAAGCAGCGTGCCATTTCTCTTGTGTTTAGGTAACATGTATCTAGAAGAAAAAGCCCCTTTGCTGTATTAGCATAGTTCATGTAGGGATGTCTTTTTCTCCAGTGCTTTTGTATCACCATAATTTATAAATCTTTGCAAAGTCCTGAGCTCCCTAACGCTAGGCTCTGGTTTCACACTAATTCAAGGTATAGCTGTCTCCACCTTGGTTCTGCTTCAGGTCAGTAGCTGTAGCCTTCCCGTTGGTGAAGTAGTACCTGGGCTGGGGGGAGTCCTTTTGCCTCCCGGCTGCAGCCTTTGCCAGTCTTGCTGGTAGCTTAAGTCACTAAGTCCCTTCAAATTCACTCTGATGCAAGGCCTTTAATCTGGGGAGCCCAGAAAGTGAACGGGAAAGACCAAATTTGGTTATTGAAAAATACAATACCTATGTCTACCTAACTCCATATTAAGGTGCTAGTCTAGTGTTCAGGAGATTAAAATGGACACATTCACTGGGAAGTGACATTCAGCTGATTTTATTTTCCAAAATCTCTTTCTGCCATGATTCAGAAACTACAGTCACTGACCATCCACTTCCTGTGACCATCTCCTTGTCCTGGACAGTAGGAGTGTTTTTTTTTCCTTTCACTTTCACAGGGAGCCAATAAAGTTGGCAGTAAAGAACCACCAGTTCATGATGACTAAGTTGATCTGAGGCTCAGGCTCAGCCCTGTTACCTATTAAATCAGGTCACTTGGTTTATTTTAATGCCTGGGGAATATTAACATGAATCTTATTTGCAGGTTTACCATTAGGCTTACTGATAATGCATGAAGACCATCCAGAACTGTTCTTGACCCTGGTCCAGTGTTCAATAAAGTGATAAATGTACTGCATTACATTTGTTCAGTGTGTCTTACTCCATTTATGGGGATTTGGGTATGAGAGGCCTCCAGGGCTTATCTACCAGGCAGGATTCCCAGAGTGAAAAATACGGAGAATTAAGTCTCCAATTGTGTTCCGGGGACACATTAACTTTTACATAATGCATTTTATATTTTTTATTGGTCTCCATGAATAAAATAGCATGTATTTTAAATTAATGACATACTTTTCATTTATTTGACTCTTGAACGGATATATTTTCCTGAATTTAGTTATTGGGAAAAAAGATAGATTCTTATAAGCTTTCTTATGACTATAATACTATACTTATGGGGCAGAATTTTTAGAAGGGAAAGAAATAGTAACATAAACTTAAATTATGTATCTAAGTTCTTCTTATCTTGAAATTCAGCAGAAATTACCAATCAATTATTCATTCAGAGTTCTTTGCCTAAATTAGTATTAGAACAAATATGAAGGAGAAAAATAAGATATCAAAAGATAATTTACTAAAGCATCCTGAACAGTTCACTTCCCTAAGAGATGCTTAATCATGTGTCCTAAATCTTGTACTCCTAACATTTCAGAAATCATATAGTCATAATCTTTTTTATTACTTTTCTGTTACTTTAACTGAAGCTGCCTATATCCTGTCTGTTCTTTTCTGAAAACACCTAAGTGTTACCTACGAGATGCTTTCTCAGCATTGTCATCCTCACAGTTTGGCCTATACAAGGCATCAGATCATTATATTTTAATTGTTTGATCCTTAACTGTAATTAGCATTACCAGCTGCCCTCTCTTGGGCTTTCTTGACGTAGCTAAACCCATATGAGCACTAATTAGAGATACTGGATTGATCACAGTCCTTCTCCTGTACTGTTTGGTCACTGCAATGATCAGTTCTTGCATGTACTGTAAATATGTCATTACACAGAAAGGATAGAGAGGACTGATGAGTATGGTTTCTCCACTGCCTGTTGTTGCTGAATGCAGACTTAAGTATTAAAAGATCTGTGAAGTCTAACAGGCTTGATAAAAGAACATGGTCTAAAATTGACTGATCTACTTCGTTTTACATTTTGTAGCATGTATGCATAATTGTTGTCATTATGTTCTCTCGTTGTAAGAATGTTATAGGTTCTTCAGTAGTTTTTAAATTATTTGGAGGCAACACCATATTCTTTGAGGGGCCCCAATTACCCAGGGGCCTTAGTATTTTAATTATGAAGGTTTTCAACTAAATTAAAGCTAGGCTTTCAGCTAGATTAAAACATTTTGTAAAAAAAAGTGTTAAAATTCTAAAATCATATTCATGACTTGCTGTTGTCATTCACATTTTCAAGTTTATCTTTTATTATTCCTCAATTGTACTTCCAAGACTGATTTTGTTCTGCTTATAACAAACAAGCAAAATATCTGTTAACTAACATCAGTTATTGTCAGGTAGCTAATATATTTATTTTTGACTAGGGGGCTAGTTAATCTCCATTGTAAACATGACTGGATTAAGATAGTTCTGAAGAGATGATCAGGTCACAAAGTCCTGAACTCATTTCATTTTAGTACACTAATGAGCTCATTGCTAAGTGGACTATTAGAAAGTAAGTCCTTGCTGGAGAAAGTGGATTCTAGGTGTGTGACCCTGGGGTTCGTATCTGTCCCCTGGCCTCCTTTTCCATGGATTTTTCCAACTTGTTCTGCTTCACAACCAGTATGAGCTCAGCAGTTCCCTTCCACCAAACCCTGCCACAAGAATCTCTCTGTGTTGGGGCCAAAAGACAGTGGGTTTCTTTTGCTATTGATCTCCAATTTCAAGGCACTATAGGCTGACAGTTTACAAGGCATAACTTCAATTCCTCTGCCTTTACTTAAACACGTTCTATGAACTAGCATGTGATATGTTTTGGAGAATGACTCATGGACAGCTGAGAAGAATTTGTATCCTGATTTTGTGGGGTGGAATACTCTGTAGGCATCTATTCTTTTAAGTTCATTTGCTCAAAAGTTTGGTTCAGTTCAAGAATTTCATTATTGACTTTTTTGTCCAGTTGATCTGTTTATTTGTGATAGTGGGCTATTAAGGTTCTCTACTAGTATTATATTAGTGTTTATCTGGCTTTGCATGCCCATAATATTTGTTTTGTATAGTTGGGTGCGCTAGAATTTATTGCATAAGTATTTCTGAAGGTCAACTCTTCCTCTTAGATTTTCCCTGTATGAGGTTGTAGCATCCTTCTTTGTATGTCTGAATGAGTTTTGGTTTGAAATTTACTTTGCAAATTTACCTCTATTTTCTATCAAATATTAACTTCCAATGATAGTTATGCTTCTCTTCTAGTTCAGTAAATTTTACTTGTGTGTGTGTGTGGGGGGGTTTCTTATGATTAGAATCAAGTTACATAATTTTGGCAGGGGTATTAAAGAAGATATTAAAACCTTTTCAGGACATCATATACAAGACAATATGACACTAAACTATCCTAGTGTTAGTGATAGCAGATTTGTTCACTTGCTAGACTTTTCCATTGTAATTATGGTGTATTTCTCGGTGTAGTGAGTCATCTGGAGAGATTACGGAAATATCTATCATTATTCATCAAGGGGTTAGGGATTTAGCTCAGTGGTTCAAAGTCCCGAGTTCAATACCTGGTTAAAAAGAAAGAAGAAAAGAAAGAAGGAAAGAAAGAAAGAATCTGAATTATTCATCAAATCTTTTCATGTGACTTTTTCTACATAGTGCTTTCTCCCCATTATTTCTTCAATCTTTATTTACTTGGCATTCTACTATAACAAAAATGTTTTCTCCCCCCATTAATTGATACCACTGTGAATGTCTGGCTTATTTTATTTAATGAATTATCATCTGTTTCATATTTGGTCAGTGGAAATACAAATTGTTCTTATATTGTTTGATTTATTCTATTACTTTTCAAGTATAGCTAGTTTTACACGGTAGAAGGCAAAACAATTTTTCTTTATTCACAAATAATCATTACAATATTTTCTCCTTCTGAAAACTTAATTTTTAAATTTGTAACTATATACTTTTGATAAATAGAATTATTTTTACTGCTCTATAATACTCAGTAATAGCATTTACCTTCTTGAAGTTTTGGATCCTTTGCTTTCTAGAGTGTTATTATCAAGCCAAACACTTCTAAGGTTAGCAGAGTACTAGTAAATGCTAATACCTTGTGTTTCTATAAAAATTGGCTTGATTTGGTATAGAAAACAATTCAGTGAGGGATATTTTCAAAGTACAACTGTAAATACAACATATTAGAAAACTTCATATTTGAAAACATCACATTCCCTTATTCAGTTGGTAATCTAGTCAGGGCAATTCATTCAGAAACACCATTAGTAAGATAAGAAGGATATAAAAGTTAAATAAAAACTGATCTAATACCGAGTCCCAGCTTTGTCACTAGTTCCTAACTGATAAACCTGGAAATGTTATTAAAATGTTTTATAATCTTAGCTTCTTCATTTGTTTGTGTCTAACAGCCATAACAAATCCAAAAATTTGACTGTGGAAACAAATAAAAATGATGTCTATAAAGTGCCTAAGTCAGTCCGTAAGACATTGTAAGTGTTCAGTAAATGCTGTCTTTGAATCACTTTTATTTTTGATAATACATTTAAAATTGAAAAAAAAACAATTGGATTACTTTGCTTCATGTTCACTCATCTATATGGTCAGCACGTGTTTGTGGAGAAGCTTCGTGCCAGACTCTGTGCTCAGTACTAGTAAGACAATGTCAGTAAACAATGCTGAGTGTGATTGTGAACTGTATATAAAATGGACCAATAAAGAATTCAATTTTTAAAAATGCAATTCCCATTCTCTCAAAGTTCACAGTGCAATGTGGAGGACAAATAACTCTTTGAGCATTCCTTTCTTTTTGGGATTTAAGGTTCATAAAAATGTACAAGTCATGGGCATGCATTTATTACTAGAGTGACCCTTGCGTGAATAACTTCCAGGTCAAGAAATGACACATGAGTAGAATCTAAAGGCTCTCTGTGGTCCCTCCAGGTCCACCTCATTTCTTTCTTCTCTAAAAGATATTACAACTATCCTGAATTTATTATTAAAATCTCCCGCTCTTTTAATATGTTTGCTTTATCACTTCTGTGTGTTTTCTTAAATAACAATATTTAGCTTTGCTTAGTTTTGAACTTCCCCTAAACGAGCTCATACTGTATGTGTTCTTCTCTCTTTTATTTTGTGTGCATCCATCTGTAAACATTTTTCCTCCCTAACCATTTTGCTTTCAAGAGTCATTTGTTGTTGCTTCTTGCACTGATTGGTGCTGTTGATAAGTATTTAAGATGCCGTTGATTATTTTTATCTATGCTCCTTAGAACACTGTGCTACAGTGTTACAGTGCTACAATCTCTTGATCATGCTGCAGCTTGCGTTTCTTTAGGCACAGCTACCTGGAGAGTTGTTGGGATCATATAATAAACACATTCAGGGCATAATAGAATATATGTTTTTACATTTTTTGCATCAATATATACTGACACAAATGATTTCTAATGTTTTATGTAAAATGAAAGATTTGACATTGAAATCTATCAAATAAATCTCTGTGGGAATTAATTGGGATCAGCTGTGGTCTAGAGATACAATTTGCTTTTATCAAAATTTAACTTTCACATAAACATATTAGTACTTTGTATATTTCCAGAAGCTCTTTTTTTTTTTTTCCTGGACTGTCTGAATGGGAAGCAATTCCACAGTGGCCTTGTTTCCTGCTGCCCTGTTTATCTAACCACTTTAATTCTTCAAGGAAAGCACACAGAAAGGAAGAAGAAAAGGGCTATGTAAAAGAGCAGAATGGAGAAAGAAAAGACAAAGGGACAAAGTTCTTTTTGATATTAAAGATGTGCCTGCTAATACCCACCGGGAACAGATTGTAAAATTTTGTAGTTTTCAGTTGAACAATCTTATACCAAGATTATAGGGTATTATTCTTTCCGCTATGTTAACTTCGTGCTCCATCTGACTTATTTTATATTTATTTGTACATGGCATTTACATTCATCTTGGAGACTGGGTGCACATTTTTTATCTCTGCATTTGTCCCTAAGAATAATGTTAATTACTGTAACAAACCAACTTCTACATTTAAGATGTTGGTCAGGTTGTTTTCATTTTTAAGGTTCTACAGCGAGGTGAAACCCATGTTACTAAGGGTTTTTTTTTTTTTTTTGAGACAGGGTCTCACTTTGTAGTTCAGGCTGGCCCTGAGCTCACTATGTAGACCAGGCAAGCCTCGAACTCAGCAATCCTCCTGTCTCTGCCTCCCGAGTGCTAGGATTACAGGCGTGAATCACCACGTCCAGCACTGTGGTATGTGGTATTGATTGCTGGTGGGCGGGAGTCTCCAAGCCCACCATTCTATGTGGTTACCGGGGATCAAACTGAGGACCTTGCACTTGCAAGGCAAGCGCTGGAACCGCTGAACTAAATCTCCTGCCTGTGTTACTAAGTTCTTACTCCCCTGGAGAATGATTTTGAATGTCAATTTCTTATTTAATTTTTTTGGAGCTCTTTTGAAGTCTTTTCTTGCATTCAGATTCATATTTGTAAAGTTTTGGACATTCTCATTGTTTGAGGTGGAGACCAGGGCTATCGGTTTTGCAATGTGCTTTCTGTAGACTGAATGACTTAATTTTACATTAATAAAATTATGGTAATCCTAGTCACTTGGGTACAGATGACAAACTATAATAGAATTAACATCTTCTCATTGTTGGAATCTTCTATCCCAAAGTGGAGAAACGGATTTCTCTTCAGAGAAAGGAAATGTACAGAAATTCAAGCAATAAAAGTTAATCAAAATGAATTTAAGAACAAAGTTATGACTATAGCCATTGTCTCATCATTTTCCTATATTAAAACAGTGAAAACTATATATACATGAATGTCAAAACTGTATTGATTTTACCATAACAATATAATTTGTTTATCAGAGTATGAACTACATTATCTGATAACACTCAAGACGTTATTTACTCTGTAAGTCAGTAGATTTGTGTTTTAAGATTCTAAGGATA